>CAUYTI010149743.1:0-23864 GCA_963575145.1 Galago senegalensis | reverse complement strand
CCCACCAAACAACAATGATGGCTGCAACCAAAAAATGGCCAGGCGTTGTGGCGGGCACCTGTAGTCCCAGCTACTTGGGAGGCTGAGGCAGGAGACTCGCTTGAGCCCAGGAGTTGGAGATTGCTGTGAGCGTGATGCCATGGCACTCTACCCAGGGGGACAGCTTGAGGCTCCATCTCAAAAACAAAAAAAAAGACTTTTATACTAAATAAGTGAAACTAGCACCCTAAGCTGGTATTTTTTTTTTTTACATCTATGTCATTCCATATGAAAAGAATTAGATATGTGAAGGGAGAGGAGAACGGGAGTGTGAAGTTGATAGAACAAAATATAATGACTAATATGACTAATTTCTTTCGTCCAAATCATATTAAGTTCAAAAGTTCTCCATTCTAGGCTCGGCACCTGTGGCTCAAGTGGCTAAGGCGCCAGCCAATACACCTAAGGTGGCAGGTTCAAATCCAGCCCGGGCCCACCAAACAACAATGATGGCTGTAACCAAAAAATAGCCGGGCATTGTGGTGGGAGCCTGTGGTCCCAGCTACGTGGGAGGCAGAGGCAAGAGACTTGCTTGAGCCCAGGAGTTGGAGGTTGCTGTGAGCGTTGATGCCACAGTATTCTACCCAGGGGCACAGCTTGAGACTCTGTCTCAAAAAAAAAAAAAAAAAAAAAGTTCTCCATTCTAGTAGCATTTGCCAACTTTTGGGAAATGGAAATTCCATAAAAGGTAAATATTAACAATTTTATGATACAGAACAGGAGAGGAACTCCATAGCATATGTACTTGGATAATGCTAGAAGAGATCACAGGGGAATAATTTGCTTCTGGAGTATTTAAACTCAGCTTGTACAGTCAAATATACAAAGATTATGCATATTTCTTGGAATTCTAGAATTTGCTTCTGGAGTATTTAAACTTATTGTATAGTCAAATATACAAAGATAATGCATGTTTCTTGGAATTCTATGTCCTGTCCACATGCTTCTGTAGGTTTCAATCTGAGAACTATGCATGGGAGGTCAGAGAGGGAGACAGAAGAAAAATCTAAGTGGGTCAGGAACAGAGCTTTCCAGAGAACTTCACCCAGGTCAGCACACTTGCCCTTTCATACTCACATGAGGTCACCCTAAAATGGTTACTACCATTTCTCCCTCTTCAACTCATCTGTATCTTTCCACACTGTTCTAGCTCCTCACTTTTTTACCAAAAACATTCAGCTTTAACATTCAGTTAAATGGTCAGTGTTTCCATTTAACTGCAAGACCGTCTAAAGAGAGCCAAAAGTTCATTTCCCTTTACTCTATGGAGTCACGGAGAATAAGAAGTCAGCTAATAGTGGGTAAGTAGGAGAATTAATTAGTATTTGATAATAGTTATAAGACATCTCTCTTTTCACATGGGTTCAGTGATACAAGACATAGTATTTTTTTTTAAGAGACAGAGTCTCACTTTGTCACCCTTGCTAGTGCCCTGGTCACAGCTCACAGCAACCTCCAGCTCTCGGGCTTAGGTGATTCTCTTGCCTCAGCCTCCCAAGTAGCTGGGACTACAGGCACCTGCCACAATGCCTGGCTACTTTTCGTTGCAGTTTGGCCGGGGCCGGGTTTGAACCCACTACCCTTGGTATATGGGGCCAGTGCCCTACTCATTGAGCCACAGGCACCACCCATAAGACATAGTATTAAAAGAAGAATGTGACCAGTGCTGCTGAAAATAACTTTATCTATAGTATAGCATGACATTTGTTAATCTGCAAACTTGAGTCTAATTTTTATATTGCCACTAACTAGCTATGCAAGTTTGGGAAAATTATTTAACATCTATAAGCTTTAGGTTCCTCTTTTATAAATCATGGTAATAAGAGAACATACCTCTTAGGTTCTTAGGGTTATTTTTTTATTATTATTAATTTTTTTTTTTTTTGCAGTTTTTGGCCAGGGCTGGGTTTGAACCCACCACCTCCGGCATATGGGGCCAGCGCCCTACCCTTCTGAGCCACAGGCGCTGCCCAGTTCTTAGGGTTATTGTGGTGATTAAATGAATTTAATAGTAATTGCTATATAATGAGCCCCCAATAAATGGGAACAAGTTTACTATTATCTCAAATTAGGTCTAGCTTCACAGTGTGGGAGTGCCATTAAGGAGATGCATGGGATCTGGCAAGTTAGTAAAGCTTTCTAAGCTATGGTTGCCTCCATCTATAAATGAGACCCTAATAATAATACCTATTTTTCAGTGTTTTTGTGAGGTTCAAATGAGATAATAGCAAAGTATTTGGCATGCAGTGAGTATTCAATTAGTAATAGCTATTAACTATAATTGGCATTAAAACAAAGATTTCTGGGCTTGCATTCCTTTAATTTAGCTGAGCTTCAAATAAAGAACAGGGATAAGAATGCTCACCATGATTAAGGTAGTTACAGTGAAGATAAATAAGCCCATATACTGAGTGAGCTTTGTAAAATGTGCAAAGGTTTATTAATATGTCAAGGTTATACTTTATTTTTGAGGCAGAGTCTCACTTTGTTGCTGTGGTGTCAGCCTAACTCATAGCAATCTCAAACTCTTGGGCTTAAGTGATTCTTCTGCCTCATCCTCCCCAGTAGCTGGGACTACAGGCACTTGCCCCAACACCCAGCTATTTTTTTTTTTTTTTTGTAAGTAGAGATGGGGTCTCACTCTTGCTCAGGCTGGTCCTGAACTCCTGAGCTCAAGTGACCCACCTGCCTTGGCCTCCTAGAGTATTAGGATTACAGGCATGAGCCACTGCACCCAGCCAGTGTCATAGTTCTTGATTCACATTATTTATGACATCTGTGATAATAAAAACTTTTCTTTTTTACACTATACAAAATGAATCTAAACCTTCCAATGGCAAAGTTAGGATTTGCTATTTATTCCAACCATGATATCCCAGGGTTGTTCCTAATATATCTTATTTTGTTTCTTATCATTTTCCATGTATAAAGTAGCTGCTGCTTCTCTGAGAGTAAATACAAGGGTCAATCCCCAATTTCCTGCAGGTCCTTTGGCGGAGAACATACAGAAATAAAAAGGAAATCCATTCTCACCTTCTTGCCTTCAATAACCATCAGGATACATCCTGCCACTGTCAGGGCAATCATTATATAGCTTATCTTCACGCGAATCTTATTCTTGGCAGCATCAAGCATCTCAAACCTAATACAATGAAATAATGAAAGAAAGTTATTAACTTTTTTCTTTAAGTTGTAACAGGATAAAAATCTCTGTGTATAAACCAGAAGTTTACTGGTGGCTACATACATATATAAAAAAGGAGTTAGGGCCTAGATATCTCATAAGATTTGGGGGAGGATGGGACATTTTTCATAACTCATTTATATATAAAATACAAGATAGTACTACAAATTTAAAGTAGTACAAAAGAAGAAAAGGGCGAAGACAGAAAAAGGAGTCAAGAAGGAAGCAAAAAAGGCAAGGCATATTAATCTATACTTGCTGTGGTGGGCTCCAGTTTTGGCTTTCAGGTTTCTAGCAGCCTATGAATGCTAAAAGTGAAACCAGTAGCTATTTATTTCTCCCTGGGGTTCTTAAGAAGATGTTATAATGATTGCCTGAAAACATCCTGACAACAGATATTGCAAGGTTTAAGTTTCAACACAAAGTGGAATTCAGAAAGAAAACAAACATGAGAGACAAACAATGTGTTCTATCTATCCAGCTTTTTGCTCTCTATCTTGAACCAGGAATAGATCTGAAAATATCTGGAATAGTAGAAAGTTCTCTTAAGCAATACCCCCTTAGTATTTATCTTTTAACTAATGTTTTGCTAAGATTCATTGACAGTGAACTTGATACTATGCTTTCAGTAAGTGCCTCAGTATATAGCTCTTCTAACCTGTCCAGTGAATATAGACTCATGTACAGGAAGTTGAGGATTGGATAATCATTTTTGTCTGAAAGGTAAGAGGCCTAACATGGAAGAGTCTAAAGAAACAGGCCACTTTTGGTGGTTTGCTGCAACTAGACAGTGGGGTCATTCTTTTAAAGAGAGGGGATCTCACTATGTTGCCTAGGCTGGACTTGAACTTCTGACCTCAAGCAATCCTCCTGCCTCAGCCTCCTAAGTAGCTGGGACTACAGGTGTGCACCACCATGCCGAACATTCTATTACCTGGGTGCCTGGTAAGAGACTCAAGGCTGAGCATGTGGAATACTTGTGTGCTAAAGAATTTCTGGCTCAGTAGATGTGTAAATAGGAATTATTTCTAGATGATAAGGCTGAAGTGCTTCTTGCCTTTCTCCCCCTAGATATTTAACATATATTACTTTTAAAATCATAGGGGTTAAATATGCTCGGAAGGAGGCACAGGGTCTAGGATGTTGCAGTAGGAGAAGGACCCTAAAAGCATATAAAATATGATGTACACCAATGAGGCAGCATGTAGATGGAGTTCTCCAGGTACTGCTGGGCCTGCAGGGTGGCAGGAACCCGGGTCAACTGCAGTTAAGTAATACTTGTTGAGAACCACTAGCACAGGCTAGTACAGTCCAGAGAATCTTCCAAGGTGACTAGTGAGACAGTATTTTGGGCCTAAGTGGACCTTAGAACGAACTATGAGGCAGACCAAGGAAGATGTTACGTACCAATGTCTACACAGCATTTATTAGGGCCAAGGATATATACCAGCTTATTTTCTGCTGGGATTGATTTTTTTATTTTATTTTATTTTTTGAGACCAAGTCTCACTCCCTTGCCCCGGGGTTGAGTACCATGGTGTCATAACTCACAGCAACCTCAAAATCTTGGGCTCAATTGATCCTCTTGCCCTGACTCCTGAGTAGTTGGGACTACAGGCACCTACCACAATGCCTAGCTATTTTTAAAGACTAGTTTTTTTTGTTGTTGTTTTTTTCTTTGAGACAGAGTCTTACTATGTCATCCCTGTAGAGTACTATGGCATCACAGCTCACAGCCACCTCAAACTCTTGGGCTTAAGTGATTCTCTTGCTTCAGCCTCCCAAGTAGCTGGGGCTACAGGTGCCCACCACAATACCCAGCTATTTTTTGGTTGCAGTTGTCATTGTTGTTTAGCTGGCCCCAGCCAGGTTCAAGCCCACCAGCCTCAGTGTAGGTGGCTGGAGCCTTATCCTCTGAGCTACAGGCACTGATGAGACTAGTTTTTTTTTTTTTTTTTTTCTATTTTTAGTAGAGACAAGGTCTGGCTCATGTTTAGGCTGGTCTTAAACTCCTGAACTCAGGCAATCAATCTGGCTGCCTTGGCCTCTCAGAGTGCTAGGATTACAGGCATGAGCCACTGCATCCAGCCCATGCTGGGATATTCTGGAAGAAATTAGAACATAAGCAAGAACTTCAAGTCCTTGTTATTTTGGATATTTTTTAATGTCAGTATCACCTTTGCTGGTTCCATGGTATGTTCTCATTTGCAGAAGAATAAACAGTATTAGTGAAAATAATGTGCTACTTGACTAGCAGAAGCAGAAAGGCTCTAATAAAGCTGTTCTAAACAGAAAGCAAATACTATCTCTCTTCTTAGAAAAGATACCCTTAATGAACCCAGATCTTTTCAATCATGATTTGAAAGTAGAGACCACAGGAACAGTTTCTCACTAAAAGGGAACTTCCAGGAGCTTTTTCCAAAGTCCTTGTCCCTGAAGAGGATGATGCCCCACAAGGTAGATAGCATCTATTTCTCAAACTCTCTATTGGCCAAGATGCTAACCAATCCGGGTCTTTAACATGGGCCTACGGTATTGGTTCTCAACAAGGGGTGATTTTGCCCCTAGGGCACATTTGGCAATATCTGGAGACATTTCTGATTTCCACCACTGAGAGAATGCCTGGCATCTAGAGAATAAAAGCTAGGGATGCTGCTAAACATCCTACAATACACAGGACAGCCCCCTACAACAAAGAATTATCCAGTCCAAAATGTCATTAGTAACAAGGCTGAGAAATCCTGAGTTGGAGGAACCTACACTCATCATCTACAAACTCTGAAAAAAACGACTCAAGATCCTGGGCAAGGCTAAGTTTAAGGAATTTAAGGGTGCCAACAAGTGGCACCCTTTCCTGAATCCCAGAAAAAGAATGTGTTACATTTAAATACATTTATGCCTAAGGTTGAATATTTAAGTGGATTTTGTAAAATATACTTATTGTCACTGGTACCTAAGTGAAACATGCAAATTGAATATAAATTTAAAAAGTTGTATTTCTGTAACTAGGAGATGAATTCAAACAGTTGATTTTAGAGTACAGGATGGCTCTTCACTAGTCACAATGTAACATACCAAGACATCGGTTTTCCAGCACTATTTTTTTTTTTTGTAGAGACAGAGTCTTATCTAATTCCTGGGCTTAGGTGATTCTCTTGCCTCAGCATCCCAAGTAGCTGGGACCACAGGTGCCTGCCCCAACACCTGGCTAATTTTTTTGTTGTTGCAGTTTGGCTGGGCCAGGTTCAAACCCACCACCCTCGGTATATGGGGCCAGCGCCCTACTCACTGAGCTATAGGCGCTGCCCACCAGCACTTTTTTTATTACGAGTACTTACCAAAGACAAAATACTTAGAGAAGTGAAAAATGCTTTCAAGTTTGATTGAAAGGTTTTAAACAAAACTCAGAAAAATTGCTTTTCCCTTAAAACATATCAGTGAGAACTGAAAGCTGCTTACAACCCTAAATTCAGCACTCACGAGATGGTCTCTGGGATTTCATCTTCCTTTTTGAAGCGACCTGACCATATCAGGATCTTTTTCTCCCAATCCGTGGGTTTGTGTAAAGGCACTCTGTGGCTGTAGGTGTCTATGAGAAAAACCAGACAAGAAATCTTGAGATCATGACTCTCAGATCTAGCAACAGAAAAATGCTGTTTGTGCATTTTAGCTAGTCACTAACAGATACACTGAAATACCTCAAGTTATTTAGGGCTTTATTTGAATGGAATTTCTTAGGATGCCTCATTTTCCTAATGAGATTCCAAAATTCCATGAAGACAAATGTAAAACAAAAAGCATTATTTCCCAATATAAGCCCTACCCATGGAAAGTTGAAAGAACCAAGAAGGAAACAGTTAAAGAGATTATCAGACTTCAGCAAAAAAAGAAAGTTTCTAAGGTAAGATCAGATTCTAAAAGAGCTTGAATATGAGGCTTAGAAGTTTAGGCCTGGTTTGGAACTACTGTACATTTTTGAAGCAAGAAAGTTAATGTTTAAGGCCAGGTGTGGTAGCTCACACTTATAATTCTAGCACTTTGGGAGGTAGAGGTGGGACGATTACTTGAGCTCAGGAGTTCCAGACCAGCCTGAGCACAAAAAACCAGCCAGACATTGTAGTACACACCTGTAGTCCTACATACTCAGGAAGTTGAGGCAAGAGGGTCACTTGGGCCTAAGAGGTTGAGGTTGCTGTGAGCCATGGTGCCACGGCACTCTACCCAGGGTAACAGAGTGAGACTCTGTCTCAAAAAAATAAAAAAAGGGGGTGAGCTAATGTTTCAGGAAGATTAATAGGCACAAGGGATGATGGAAGAGAACAAGAAGGGGGTAGGGCAAGGTGGGCACAAAGTCCAAACAGGAGACTGGATTACAAGGGTGAGGTGATATGGTCCGAACCAGAATTATAGCGGTGGAAAGAGAGATGAAGTCAGTCTAGGGATGACTGAAAGAATTTAGAAACCAATTAAGTTGAGACAAAGAAGAAGAAAGAAATCATGAAGAAACTCAAACTTAGAAGACTAAAGTAACAGTAGCACTATTAACCAAAAAAAGACTGTGAAAGGAACCAGTTAGGGAAGGAAAGAGCATGAATGTTATTCTAAGATTTGTGGAGCCTAAAGGGAATTTATGCTGAGTGGGTTTCATTAAAGGGTCATGAAGAGAAATAAACATCAGTGCAAAAGGAGAGCCAGTGAAGGTGATAAAGAGGAGCAAAGGCCAAGGGCTAAGCCTTGGCATGTGATCCAAGAGAGGGGGTAGGAAAAAGAGGGAGAGAAGTGCCACAGTGTGCCACAGAGGCAGATGAGCAAGAAAAATACAGAACCAAAACTACAAGAGAGAAAGTCTTTTAAAGAAAGCAGAAGTCACTGAAGTTAAGGAGCAGAAAAAAGCTAGACAGAGTGTCAGAGTTAGATGTGGCCTCCAAGATCATCTCAATCCAACTTCCATCTACTGCCTACCTCTCTCCTGCAGACAGATCATCTCCTTGACTGTTACTGACATGCCACATACGTTCTTACTGCCACAATTTCACTTATGCTGTTCCTTTCACCTAACCAGAAGGCAACAGAAAAAGGAACAGGAAAGTGATAGGAACAACACATACGGAAAGAACCAAAGGCAAAGCAACAGGCTTAGAAATATAGAAATAGCACTACTCTAGTCTTATCTTTTAATCCTTCCAACATGTGGCACAATTCTCTGTATAGTTATTTTTTTAAGACTATTCAAAAATTACAGACATGGAAAAAAAAAACTCCCCTTAATACTATTGTTACAGCATTAACTACTGTATTTAATTTTGACATGCTTCCTAAGTTTTATCATGAGGATGAGCATGAGCATGTGTGTTTATGTATATATGTGTGTAATTTTTATTCTTTTTTTTTCTTTTAGAGACAGTCTTCCTGTCACCCAGGCACACTTAGTCTGATTATAGCTCAATGCAGCCTTCAACTACTAGGCTCAGCCTCCTGAGTAGCTAGGGCTATAGATGCATGCTGGCATGCTTAGTTATTTTTTAATTAATTAATTCATTAAAGGGATGAGAGTCTCACTGTGCTGCTCAGGCTGACCCTAAATTCCTAGCCTCAAGCAATCCTCCCACTTTAGCCTCCCAAAGTGCTGGGATCATAGGTGTGAGCTACCATTCCCCGCTGTGTGTGTAATTTGTATGCATCATGCTTGTTCTTACAGTAGAAGTCTGTGTCCTGCTTTGTTCATTAACATTATAGTAAACATTTTCCATACTACTGCACTCTAGTCTCCCTGGCTAGAGTGCAGTGGAATCATCAGAGCTCACTGCAACCTCAAACTCCTGGGCTTAAGTGATCTTCTTGTACTCAGCCTTCCAAGTAGCTGGGACTACAGGTGTGTGCCACAATGCCTGGCTAATTTTTCTAGTTTTTGTAGAAATGAGGGTACTTGCTTTTGCTCAGGTTAGTCCTGAACTTCTAGCCTCAAGCAATCTTCCCATCTCTGTATCCCAAAGTGCTAGGATTACGAGCACGAGCCAGCTCACAGGTGAGATATTATGCAGCTGTTGGAAACCATTGATGATAATATCTCATCATCAAGTACATCTAATATACATTAATCATTCCTGATTTGATGTTTAGATTTATTTCTAGTTTTCTATTACGTATAAAAAATGGGAGTATGTTAATACTCAAAGCTTTTTCCACATGTAGTAATTATTCTTTAGACTAGACCAGCTCAAATGGTATATATATATTTTTAGCTCTTGATAAACATCCTTTGGGAACAGTTCCTTTCTACTTACAAGATATGCTTGACCCAAGTGTACTCCCATGAAGAAAAAACAGGCAAATATCACCTAGCACTCAGCAGTTTACATATTATATCTATTTTCCCATAGTGGTGATAGTGACAAAGTTTAGAAATAGGGACAGAACTGGATGTGGCTGAAGTCAATTACCCAAAACATAATTTCTTAATTTGGTTCATCTTTGGGGTTCCTTAAAAGATCATTTCTAGACTACTATTTAATTCATCCATACTCTTAGAGAAAGCTCAAGTCCAACTCTTGAGATAAGAAAGAGATAAAAAGGATAAAGAAGGAAAACAAAATCACTGTGTATGAGCATAACCAATGTAAGTACAATAGGGGAGGCCTGCACTGTGTGAGAGGGTATGAATAGACCAGCTCAAACAGTTCTGTTAAGTTCTTCTGGTTCTAAGTTTTCCTACTTTTTGTGTGCTACTTACCCCACAAATGGAAAAAAACCAATACAAACTTACGGGATGGAGCTCTGGCACTTTCTTGTGGTTTGGTGCAAAATCCAATTATTCTCTTCAAATTAGTGTTTCTGGTAAGCCTTAGAGATGAATAAACATCTCTTTCATATAACCTTAAACAACTTCCTAGAAAAAAGAGGAAAATGTTTCAAAGAAAGAATATTTGATGTTTTCTCAAAATAAGAAATGCCTGCAATTTATATATTTCATTTATAAACTGTAGCTCATTTATAAAATGAATATATGCACATACTAGCTGTAAGATACGTATACATTGTTATTTCAGGTGCTATGCTTGGTTTTGTTATAAAATGTTTTAGTGATTAGGAATTTACAACATGAAAAATTTCATCTGCTGTAACTTTTATATAAGTACTTCTCACATATATCTTATTGTAGTAGTAATGGCTCAAGTGACAGCATTATGTATTATGGCACCCATGCTGTTTAGGTAAAGATAAGCAATCTGCCGCAAGTGATAAACTAGGTCACCGTGCTGCCAATTCTATTTTGGTAAACTCTGGGTAGGGAGCTGTTGTGGCCAGCAAGTAGCTCTAGAAGTCCGCTCATTCCAATCCATAATTAGAAATCAATTTTAGATATAGTTATGAATTATGTGTAATTTTAAAACTATGTATTTATAAATAAATGGATTTTTTTTACAGTTAGCTTATTCTAAATAGGTGCCCAAACTGAATATGGTTGATGCTTCCTGAATTTTTTTAAATCTACAATCTCCCTGTCCCTTTAAAAATTTTTTTGTTATTCATTTGTTGAAGAAATTATGTCATTAGTATGTCATTTCCTCACTTTAGATTTTGCTGATTGCATCCCCATAGTGTTGTCTTAACATACTCTTCTAACTCCTCTATTCCTTATCAACAGTTTTGAGGCTTGATAAAATTCAGATTAGAGCTCTGCAACAAGAATATGCCATAGGTAGAACTATGTACCTCCTACTGCATTACCTCAAGCGGCATATATCAACTTTATCTCTCTGTGATATGAAGTTCTTCATCAGCTTTTTCATGTAATATTTTTAGCAGACAATGGTAATCATTACCTAGATCAATTACTTCATTAGGAGTTGCAAAATAATGATACATTTTTTCACATCAACTACTTGGTCATCCTAAGGTAGCATGGAGGAATAAATGCTTGACTCTTTCCTTTTATTTTATCAGTTTTCAAATGAACAAACTGGTTTTCCTGCAACATCCATGAGTGATCTTTTGTTTGAAAGTAACGTAAGGAACTCTTGCATTTTAACACATGATGTGCTCCAGTCTGTTTCAGTTATTCTTTCTAATGCTCAAATGTTCCCATCTTCACTCACTGGTAACCCTTCCAAGTTGGCTCCCGAGTCCTTTTAACATATGCTCAGTGGTCACTAATAGCAGCTTCCTTCCTTTCTGACAAGATATTCCAGACTCATTTTAAGTATTCCCTGGCCCTGATTTGGAATTACACATTTTTCTGGTTCCTATAAAGAGGAAATATTTTTTAGAGACCATTTAGCCTGGCTTATTTTTGTTACTATTTATAAGCCTTTTCAGTAAACAAAGCTAGGAAATACATACCTTTGGAAAATAAAATGCACTTAAGAAATAAAGAAATGCCCAAAACTTGCATCTAATGCAGCAAGACTGTCCTCACTGCTTTGTGGTTAAAGATAATTTGCTAGTGGATAAAAGATGGGTAGAACCTTTATTTCCTCACTTTTTTTTCCTCTTGCTGTTAAAAAAAATCTTTTTGAACACAACAATATAATTCCCTATCATGAAGTTTACTTTTAAAGTGTACAATTCAGTGGTTTTAAGTATATTCACAAGTTCTGTATTGATCATTATTAATTGCATAAGACTTTGATCACCCCAGAAAGAAAACTTGAGTATATCAGCAGTCACTTCCTGTTTCCTCCTTCCCCAATCGTAGGAAGCCACTAATTCACTTTTAGTCTCTTACAGATTTGCATATTCTGGACCTTTTAGCAAAGTGGAATCATGAGATATGTAGCCTTTTCACTTATGATGCTGTTTTAAAAGTTCATCCATGTGGTAGCATTTATGGATACCTGATTTCCTTCGAATTGATAAATTGTATTCTATTGAATAGATATACCATTTTGTTTACACATTAGTTGATGGACTAATTTGGGTGGTTTCCTTTGAAACCACTTTTGAATTGATAAATTGTATTGTATTGTATAGATATAGCATTTTGAAATTTCCTTTGAATTGATAAATTGTATTCTATTGTATAGATATACCATTTTGTTTCCACATTAGTTGATGGACCATTTGGGTGGTTTCCGCTTCTTGGCTATTAAGAATGCTGTTATAGCAGCATTTGTGCACAAGTTTTTGAGTAAACACATTTTCATTTTGGGGGGTATACAGTAAAGGTTGAAATTATTGAGTCATATGATAACTATTTATTCAATCACCTAAATATAAGACTGTTATTCCAAGTGGCTACACTTTACATTTCCATCAGCAATGAATGAAGATTCCATTCTGGTCCACACTTGTTATTGTCTTTTAGATTAAAACCACCCCAGTAGGTGTAAAGAGGTATCTCCTTGTAGTCTTGGTTTGCATTTTCCTAATGAGTAATAATGAGGAGGATCTTTTTATGTGCTAACTGGCCATTTGTATATATTCTTTGGAGAAATGTCTATTTAGTTCCTTTGCCCATTTTTAAAACTGCGTTCCTTGGGTTTTTTATTGTTGTGTTATAAGAGTTTTCCCCTTATCTATGATTTGCAAATATATTCTCTCATTCCATGAGTTGTCTTTTCACTATCTTAATGATGTCCTTTGAAGTACATAAGTTTATCGTTTAGATGAGGTCCAGTATATCCATCTTTTCTCTTATTGCCTGAGCTTCTGGTGTCATATTTAAAGTCACAAAGATTCACTCCTATAAGAATTTTATAGTTTTAGTTCTAACATTTAGGTATTTGATTTTTTTTTTTTTTTTTGGAGACAGAGTCTCACTCTCTTGCCCAGGCTAGAGTGCCGTGGCATTAGCCTAGCCCACAACAACTTCACACTCCTAGGTTCAAGTGATCCTCCTGCCTCAGCCTCCTGAGTAGCTGGGACTACAGGTGCCCACCACAACACTAAGCTAATTTTTTCCATTTTTAGTAGAGATGGGGTCTGGCTCTTCTCAGGCTGGTCTTGAACTCCTGAATCAAGCAATCTTCCCAGCTTGGCCTCCTAGACGGCTAGGATTATAGGCATGAGCCACCTCACCTGGCCTCTGTGATCCATTTTAACTTAATATCGGTAGATAGTACATGGAAAAGATCCAAACTTGTTCTTTGAAATGTGGATATCCACCTCTCCTCGTACCATTTATTGAAAAGACTATTCTTTCCCTCACTGAATTGTTTTGGCACAATATAGAAAATTAATTGACCATAAATTTTTATGAGAGTTTATTTTTGGAATTTCAAGTCTATTCCAAGATAGATCTGTGACATCTATCCTTACGTCTATACCACACTTTTTTTTTTTTTCTAACCTCATCCTAGAGTTCAAAAAGCATGCTGTCTTGATTATTGTGGCTTTGTGGTTAAGCTCTGAAGTATGAGTTAAGAACATGAAGTATGAATTCTCCAACTTAGTTCTTTTTTTTCCTTTAAGATTAGGTTGCTTACCGGCTAAGGCGCCAGCCACGTACACCTAAGGTGGCAGGTTCGAATCCCCAGCCCGGACCCGCCAAACAACGACAGCTGCAACCAAAAAATAGCTGGGTGTTGTGGTGGGCGCCTGTGGTCCCAGCTACTTGGGAGGCAGAGGCAAGAGACTCGCTTGAGCCCAAGAGTTGGAGGTTGCTGTGAGCTGTAATGCCACAGCACTCTACCCAGGGGGACAGCTTGAGGCTCTGTCTAAAAAAAAAAAAAAAAAAAAGATTAGGTTGCTTACTCAAATTTCCTTATCAATCTGAAAATCAGATTTATCAATCACTGTAAGGAATCCAGCTGATACTTGTTTGGGATTGTGTTCAATCTGTATATTGGGATTGACAAATATACAGATATTTGGGATGTTTTTCCATTTATGTGGGTCTTTTTTAGCTTCTTTCAACAGTGTTTTTCTTTTTTCTTTTCTGTTTTTTTTTGCAGTTTTTGCCAGATCTGGGTTTGAACCTGCCACCTCCGGCATATGGGGCCGGCGCCCTATTCCTTTGAGCCACAGGCGCTGCCCTTCAACAGTGTTTTATAATTTTCACAGTATACATCTTATACTTCCTATGTTATTCTTTCTGAAGCTATTGTAAGTGGACTTTTCTTAATTTGATGTTTGGATTATTTATTGCCAATTTATCTTGTAAGCTACAAACTTGTTCAACATTCACTCTAATAGGGTATGTATGTGTATTCCTTAGGATTTTCTATATACATGATCATGTCATATGGAAATAAAGGTAGTTTTGCTTCTTTTCCAATCTGTTATTGTTTTACCTGCCTACATTCTCTAGATAGAATATACAGTATGGTACTGAATGAAAATGTTGAGAGCGGATATTCTTGTCATGTTATGAGGGAAAGCATTCAGTTTTTCACCATTAAGTGAGATGTTAATTGTGGGTTTTTCCTTTACCAAGTTGAGGAAGTTCCTTTTATTCCTAGTTTCTGAGCATTTTTATAATGAAGGGGTGTTTGATGTTATCAAATACTTTTTCTGTGTCTACTGAGGTGATTATATATCTGTTACTTTATTATAATTTTATTTTTATTTATTTATTTTTTTTGAGACAGAGCCTTAAGCTGTTGCCCTGGGTAGCTGGGACCCAGGCATCACATCTCACAGCAACCTCCAACTCCTGGGCTCAAGCAATTCTCCTGCTTCCACCTCCCAAGTAGCTGGGACTACAGGTGCCTGCCACAAAGCCCAGCTATTTTTTGGTTGCAGCTGTCATTGTTGTTTGGTGGGCCCATGCTGGATTCAAACCCACCAGCTCAGGTGTATGTGGCTAGCGCGAGCCACAGGTGCCGAGCCTGTTACTTTATTATAAATGAATGATGTTGACTCAGATGTTATCCTAACCTTGCACTTCTTGGCTATGGTGTATAACCTTTTATATGTTGCTCGATTCACTGTGTAGAATTATCTGGAAGATTTCTAAATCTATATTCATAAAGGATATGGATAGTTTTCTTGAGAAGTCTTTGTTGGTTTTGGTATCAGAACAACGCGGCTTCATAATATGAGTTGGGAAGTGACCTCTCCTCTTCTGTATTTTACAAGAGGTTGTAAAGGAATAATTCAATTTTTTAAAAGATGTTTGGTGTAATTCACCATTGGAGCCATCTCAACCTCTTTATTCATTATATATAGGCTTGCCAGATTTTGTATTTCTTCTTGACTTAGTTTGATAATTTTTGTTTTTCTAGAAATGTATCCATTTCATCTAGTTCAGGGCTTTCTTTTTTTCCTTTTTTTTTTTTTTTTTTTTTTGAGACAGAGCCTCAAGCTGTCCCCCTGGGTAGAGTGCTGTGCCATCAAAGCTCACAGCAACCTCCAACTCCTGGGCTCAAGCTAGTCTCCTGCCTCAGCCTCCCAAGTAGCTGGGACCACAGGTGCCTGCCACAATGCCCAGCTATTTTTTTTTTTTTTGGTTGTAGCCATCATAGTTGTTTGGCGGCTGGGGCTGGATTTGAACCCGCCACCTTAGGTGTATGTGGCTGGCGCCTTAGCCACTTGAGCCACAGGCACTGAGCCATTTTTTTTTTTTTTTTTGGAGACAGAATCTCACCTTGTTGTCCTCAGTAGAGTGCCGTGGCATCACAGCTCAGCAACCTCCAGCTCTTGGGCTTAGGCCATTCTCTTGTCTCAACCTCCCCAGTAGCTGGGACTACTGGCACCCACCACAATGCCCAGCTATTTCTTTGGTTGCAGTTTGGCCGGGGCTGGGTTTGAACCCGCCACCCTCGGGTATATGTGCCTGGTGCCCTACTCACTGAGCCATAGGCGCTGCCCTCTTTTGAGACAGAGACTCTTTGTCACCCTCAGTACAGGGCCGTGGCACCATAGCTCAGAGCAGTTTATCATCATAGCTCAAACTGTTGGGCTCAAGAGATTACTCTCTTGCCTCAGCCTCCAGAGGCGCTGAGACTATAGGTGCCCGCCACAATGCCCAGCTATTTCTAGAAACAGGGTCTCCCTCTTGCTCAGGCTGGTCTTGAACCTGTGAGCTCAGGCAATGCACCCACCTCAGCCTCCCAAAGTGCTACAATTATAGGTGTGAGCCACCAAGACTGGCCATAGGTCAGGGTTTTTGTGGTTTTTTTTTTTTGAGACAGAGTTTCAAGCTATCACTCTGGGTTGAGTACCATGGCATCACAGCTCACAGCAACCTCAAACTCTTGGGTGCAAATGATCCTCTTGCCTCATATTTCCTATTTTCAGTAGCTACGGGGGGTCTTGGTTTTGCTCAGGCTGGTCTGGATCTCCTGAGCTCAAGCAATCCACCTACCTCGGCCTCCCAGAGTACTAGGATTACAGGTTTGAGCTACTGTGCCAGGCCCATAGTGCAGGGCTTTTTAGATTTTTAAATTACTTCTTGACTCAGTTTTGGTAATTTTTATCCTTTTAGAAATGTGTCCATTTCATCTAGTTTATGTAATTTTTTTGCATATGATTGTTCATAGTATCTCCTTGTATTCTTTGTGTGTTTGGCCACAGAAGTATCTGAGTATCTTGATGGTCAGCTAATAAATGGAGAGACTTCCTTAAATGCCTTTCATCAATAAGTTTGTTAGCCTTTGCTGAAGGGCTGTGTGTGCATACTGGGGCGTGTGTTCTACCCACTGGCAGGCAATATGCAACACTGCCTGACCCTTCCATTCCTGCTTGCATGGAGACTAAATGTGAGGTGAGAAACTTAGGTCTTCTTAGGTCTTTCCTGGGGCATGTGCACAATCTTCTACAGGAAGGGATGTCACATCCCAGAAATATGTTGCAGATGCCAAAATGGACATCTCATTCCCAAGTTTTTCCTTTTAAATTTTTTTCATCTGCTGCTTATTTGCTCCATCTGTTATTACTCTCTCTGTGTTATATAAAACAGTGCTGCTAATGGTTTTTAACAGATGTCCCAAGGAAAAAAGCTGATGTACTGAATGAGCTCTGAGTTAGGTGAAAAAAAGATAAGGTTCTATGAGTTCTAGGAAATTGTCAGAGGGTCAAAAAGTATTAATTCTCTAGGGCTGGAGCTTTGGGAGAGCTCTAAACCTATTCTGCCTTCTTCAGTGCCTGCCAGCCTGCTGGTTTTCATAGCTACTGTGATTGTGAGGCTGTTGGTTTTCAAAGCTACTGTGAAACTGAGAAGAGGAGACAGGAATAAAGCAAGTTAAAACTCCAAAAGAAACTGGCCATCTCATATCAGATCATCACAAGCATCTAGTTATTTTCCAGAGTTCTTAAAAGCTGGCTTTTGACAAGTCCTGGCAGTGTTATCATTGCTTTTAAAAAGGTGGGAATGGATTTCAGAGGTCTTTACTCTTGATACGCCAGAAGTCAGAATCTCTGTAGTTATCTGCAGTCTGATCTCTTTCATGAGAGGTCTTATTTTTATTTTAGTTCTCTAGGGCTGTAATCTCAGAAAGCTTTGCCTGGATCCAGGTAAAAACAACAGTGACTCCTAGCGGCAGCCAAGCATATACTATAAGGAAAGTAGATAAATTACAATAGCTGTCACTTGTTTCCTCCTTTTTATTTTTTATTTATTTATGTTTTTGAGACAGACTCTCACTATGTCGCTCTCAGTAGAGTGCCATGGCGTCACAAAGCTCACAGCAACCTCAAACTCTTGGGCTTAAGCAATTCTCTTGCCTCAGCCTCCCACTGGGCTGCAGGGATGCAGCACAACGCCACCCTTCCCCCCCCCCCCCCGCCTCAGCCCCCTCCTCCCGCCCAGCCCCCGGCAGTTTTTGGCTGGGGCTGGGTTTGAACCTGCCACCTCTAGCATATGGGGCTGGTGCTCTATTCCTTTGAGCCATGGGCGCTGCCTTGTTTCCTCATTTTAAATATGGAAAATGTAGTCCTTACTTTAGCAGGGCTGATTTGAGGGTTAAATGGAAAAACAAATGTAGGAGCATGTGGTAAGATTCTTGGCTAGGTGCCCATAGCACAGTGGTTACAGCACCAGCCACATGCACCAAAGGCTGTCCGGTTTGAACCTGGCCCAGGCTAGCTAAACAACAAAAATAACCACAACAAAAAAATAGCTGGGTGTTGTGGTGGGTGCCTACAGCTCCAGCTACTGGAAGGCTGAGGCAAAAGAATTGCTTAAGCCCAAAAGTTTGAGGTGGCTGTGAGCTGCAATACCATGGCATTACCAAAAGGGTATGAAGTGAGACTCTGTCTCCAAAAACAAAAAAAAAAATTTTTTTGAAACACAGTAGGCTCTCTAAATGTAAAGTTCATTTTCTTAAATTACCTAAAACTTTAATCTTCATAAAGCACTTCCATAGTACTTTTCAATTTTACCCCAAAGGTGGTCAAAATTTCTTTCTTTCTTCTTCTTTTTTTTTTAGAGACAAGAGTCTCACTTTATTGCCCTTGGTGTCACAGCTCACAGCAACCTCCAGCTCTTGGGCTTAGGTGATTCTCTTGCCTCAGCCTCCCGAGTAGCTGGGACTATAGGCGCCCACCACAACACCTGGCTATAGTTTTTTTGCAATTTGGCTGGGGCTGGGTTTGAACCTGCCACCCTCTGTATATGGAGCCGGCACCCTAGTGGTCAGAATTTCTGACAAAGATAATTATGAGGGCATGGGCAAAGTCTATGAAACTCTTCAATCGTTTTTTATAGCTTTTAGGATTAAGACAAAATTATTTAATGATGTGATTCTCAAAGCTTCGTGCCTATCAGAATGCCTTTGTTAAAACACAGATCAGTAGGCTGCCTTCCTCCAGTTTCTGAGTCAATAGTTGTGGGGTTGGTTGGCAATCTGCATTTTAACAAGTTCCTTGGTGATGCTGCTATTATTGATTCTGGACTATACTCAGAACCATTTTAATTAACTTTACATAAAATCTACCATTTACTTTTAAGTTTATAATTTTCAGTGGCATGAAGTACATTTATATTGTTGTGCAACCATTACTACTATTCATCTCTTTGACTTGGTCATCTCCCCAAAGAACCACACTGGTTTAGTGTGACCTATAAGGCCCCACCACACACCATGCTGTCCCAATTCTTCCTCTCTGGCAGGCACTTAGCAAGGAGTAAGGTTAACTGGCAGAGAGCTAGGACTCTGCCCTCTAAACAGAAAAAGAATCAATAATTATTTCTTCAGATGGAAATAATCCCATCCCTCTTAATTAGAATGAAGGAAGAGTTGGGCAATAGAACAGAACAGAAGTAGCTAAGGAGGACAGAAGACAGGCGGCCTCTCAGCTCAATTTGGGAAATAACAATAAAGCAAACATGTTACTGTGTATATCTACTATCAGTCACATATAAATGCATGTTGGAGATAGTCATTCATTCAATAAATAATAGTTAAGCTCCTACTAAGTGCCAGGCACTGTTTTAGGCAATAAACAAAATAGATAAAAATTTGTGCCAGTAGAACTTACATTCTACTGGATATAAAGTTACCAATATGTTAGATACTAAGAATAAACAATGGGGGATACAAAGTATGTGTTTAGAATGGGGTGTATGTATGAAACTTTAGATAGGGACATCCTCTCTGAGTATGTCACTTTGGAAGAAAGTAAAGGAGATAGCTATGCAGCTATCTAGTGGAAGAATATTTTGAATGGAAAAACAGCAAATTCAAAAGTTCTGGAGTGGTTCCAGGATCACACAGAGGAGGCCAGTGTGGCTGAAAAAGAGTGAAGTTGAAAGGATGTCAGAGAGGTACCTGAGGGAGGGGGGGTGGGTAGGAACTCAGAGACATGAGATATTTACCTCGATCAGAAAATATCTCCCAACTTTTTTTACTGCAACTTCATACTGCAAATAACTTTCACTTCCCTACAGCATAAATGCTGCTTAAAACATACACAAACACAGGCTCGGTGCCCGTAGTACAATGGTTGCTGTACCAGCCACATACACGGAGGGTGACGGGTTCAAACCCAGCCCCAGCCAACTAAACAACAATGAGAACTGCAACAAAAAATAGCCAGGCGTTGTGGCAGGCGCCTGTAGATCCAGTTACTTGGGAGGCTGAGGCAAGAGAATCACTTGAGTCTAAGAGTTTGAGGTTGCTGTGAGGTGTCACGCCACGGCACTCTACTGAGGGTGACATAGTGAGACTCTGTCTCACACAAAAAAAATACACAGATATGATCTTATTATTCATGATAGGAATAACAGTTGACTGTAAAATAATTGTTTTAATGCTATCACTAAAAAAAAGGCTAAAGTACTTGCTAAAGTATTCTGCAATTAGAACGAAATGAAAGCATAAATACATTTTAGTATTATTAAGACCTTCATTTTCTATCTCAAACAGAGAACATATTGCCCCAGAAATCCAGGCCAGAAATTTTCCATCCTCTGATGGATTATAATTAAAAACATACAAACCAAAAGAAAAACAGCCCTTTAACCCTCGGACTACACTTGCAGCTTATCCCTAGCTGACTAGTTCTGCGTCCCCAGGGCCCTAGCTTGAAGGCAAGATGAGGCCTCACAGATGTCTCTAAAGCAGCTGTCCTCAAACTATGGCCCACAGGCTACATGCAGCCCACCTAGGACATTTATCTGGCCCACCAGGTGTTTTTGCCACTGCTGCCTGTCCTGATTAGCAGCTGACTCGTCCTGGGGCCCGCAGTCCAGCCCTCCAATGGTCTGAGGGACAGTGAACTGGCCCTCTGTTTAAAAAGTTTGAAGACCCCTGGTCTAAAGCTCTAACTAGCAAATATAGCTCATTAATCTTATATATGGAGGTTCTCAAATTTTAGGAGTATCAAAAATCACATGGAAGACTACAGATTACTGGACTCCACTGATTCAGTAGATAGGAATTGATCCTGAGAATGAAGTTCTAACAGTTTCTCAGGCGATGCTGCTGCTGCTGGTAGGCAGACTCACAATTTGAAAATCATTGCCTTAGAAGTCCTATTGCTAGCTGGAGGCTGTGGGTCAGCCAGGACGAGGCTAGATGAAGTACTTCTCTCTTGATTGTCCTCTCTTTTCCATAAATCACCTTTCCAACCCCATGATAGACAGTGGAGTGAGGATTCTGTTTTTTGTCAGAATCTTTCAAGATCCTCCTGGAGATTACCATTAGTGATGCAACCTGGGATATAACCAATCTCTGGGACTCAGTGATAACAAATGAAGGTTCAATAATGTTGGAGGAGGAAAAGAGGGCCTTTAGAAGATTATCTAATGTTTCTTAACCTATTGTCAAAATCAATCATCAGGGGGCGGCGCCTGTGGCTCAAAGGAGTAGGGCACTGGCCCCATATGCCAGAGGTGGCGGGTTCAAACTCAGCCTCCACCAAAAACTGGAAACAAACAAACAAACAAAAAAATCAATCATCAGGTATGTTGCAAATAATGCACTGCTATGAAGTGGCCTAATGATTAACTTTTTTTTTTTATTTTGAGATAGAGTCTCCCTATGTTGCCTTACGTAGAATGCTGTGGCATCACAGCTTATAGCAACCTCAAACTCTTAGGTTTAAGGGATTCTCTTGTCTAAGCCTCCCAAGTAGGTTGGACTACATGCACTTGCCACACGATCAGATTTTTTTGTTGTTGTTGTTGTTGCTGTTGTCATTGTTGTTTGGTTGGCCCAGGCCATGTTCAAACCTGCCACTCTAGGTGTATGTGGCTGGCGCTGTAACCACTGTGTAACTGCTAAGCCCCTAATGATTAACTTTAAAAAATAAAATCACAGAATTTGTCAGAACCCCAAAACTATATATTACAAAGAGCTTTAACAGACGCAAATGTTAGAATATAAACCAGGACACTGGGGGATACATACAAGTATTTCCTAGGTTGACCTACTCGAAGGGCCTTGAATCAGTAACACCTTAGTAGCAACGAGCACACCTACCATCCACATCTTGGTTTCTAAACACCATTCTCCATTTTTCCTTGGAGAAAAATAGCTGATTCTACACTGAGGCAGAGAAAATACAAGAGCCTAGAACATCTTTTAGTGCCAAAAAATAAAGAAGTGTTCAAAAAACAAACAAAAACAAAAAGACAGGGGCACATAAAGGAACACAGGAATTGATTTAAAAGCCTAAACTGAAATAATGTGAACAAGAAAATAAATAATATAGTAACAGATTACAATCCAAGGTAGAAAATATGAGTCAATATTAACATCAATAACACAGGATGAATGGATAAACAGTGAGAAGTAATACAGTTTCCTTCCAAAAAAATTCCAAATAGATGTAGATACTCCTTTCTCTTGAATTACTTAGTCCTTTAAGTGTGGATTGGACTCAGTGATGCGCTTCCAAAGAATACAGGAAGTGAAAACAGTAACTTTATAGGAGAGAAACCAACTGGTCGAGGTTAAAATTAACAGTCCCAAATAATATGGATAGCATGTACCATTTAATATGATATGATGGGAATGGCATTTCACCTCCTTGCTATTTATTCTTCTCTAAACCCCATAACCTGGCTCAGCACCTGAAGCTCAGTGAGTCGAATGCTGGCCACATACACTGAGGCTAGCAGGTTTGAGCCTGGGCTGGGCCTGCTTAACAATGACAACTGCAACCAAAAAATAGCTGGGCATTGTGGAGGGTGCCTGTAGTCCCAGCTACTTGGGAGGCTGAGGCAAGAGAATCGCTTAAGCCTAAGAGCTTGAGGCTGCTGTGAGCTGTGACACCACAGCCTTTTACCAAGGGCGATATAATGAGACTCTTTGTCTCAAAAAAACAAAACAACTTGAATCAATTTTTGTGAGTAGAGAAAGGTGCGGGTCCAGTTTCAGTCTTTTACATGTGGATATCCAGTTCTCCCAGCACCATTTATTGAATAAGGAGTCTCTCCCCCAGTGGATATTCTTGCTAGGTTTATGATTAGGTGGCTATAAGTTGCTGGTTTCATTTCCTGGTTTTCTATTCGATTCCAAATATCTATGTCTCTATTTTTGTGCCAGTACCATGCTGTCTTGACCACTATGGCCTTGTAGTACAGCCTAAAATCTGGTATGGTGATACCCCCAGCTTTGTTTTTATTACTAAGAACTGCCTTAGCTATATGGGTTTTTTTCTGGTTCCATACAAAATGCAGAATCATTTTTTCTAAGTCTTGAATACAGGATGTTGGTATTTTAATAGGGACGGTGTTGAAATGGTACATTGCTCTGGAAAGTATAGACATTTTAACCATGTTGATTCTTCCTAGCCATGAGCATGGTATGTTCTTCCATTTGTTAAAGTCCTCTGCTATTTCCTTTCTTAAGGTTTCATAATCTTCTTTATAGAGGTCCTTCACCTCTTTTGTTAGGTATATTCCTAAGCATTTCATTTTCTTTGGGGCTATGGTGAAGGGAGTTGTGTCTTTAATTAACCTCTCATCTTGGCTGTTGTTGGCATATACAAAAGCAACTGACTTGTGGGCACTGATTTTATATCCTGAAACATTACTGTATTTTTTAATGACTTCCAAGACTCTTGTGGTTGAGTCTTTAGGGGTCTCTAAGTATAAAATCATATCATCAGCAAAGAGGGAGAGTTTGACCTCCTCTGCTCCCATTTGGATACCCTTTATTTTCTTGTCTTGTCATACTATGTTGAATAGTAATGGTGACAGAGGACAACCTTGTCTGGTTCCAGTTCTAAGAGGAAAAGCTTTCAGTTTTACTCCATTCAGTAAAATATTAGCCATGGGTTTGTCATAGATAGCTTCAACTAGTTTAAGAAATGT
>CAUYTI010149739.1:0-32008 GCA_963575145.1 Galago senegalensis | reverse complement strand
GGCCATTTTTTGGTTGCAGCCATCGTTGTTTAGCGGGCCTGGGCTGGGGATTCAAACCCACCACCTTAGGTGTATGTGGCTAGCGCCTTAGCCGCTTGAGCCACAGGCGCTGAGCCAGGTTTAGTTCTTCTTTTGGAAGCATTTCCTATGGCAGGCCACTAGAAAACAAATCCTGTAAGGTCTTGGGTGCCCAGTCCCCATGGATAAGAAAACAAAAGCTACTATGACATGATGTAGGGCTTTTGCCTCTTTATTTTCATTTTACAGTTAATTCCACATGTAAAAGACTTCATAAAGCACTATGGCTTTTCATTTGGCTATTCCCCAAATGAGCTGCTGAGGATGGAGCTGGCTATTCTGGACAAACTGCACTGGGACCTCTATATTGGGACGCCGCTGGATTTCTTGATTATAGTGAGTAGGAAGAGTTTGCAGAGTCTACCTAGACTCATTTGTGCCTTAGAACAGCTGTTCACAACATAGGACGGCAAAGCACAGGCGTGCACACGTCCTTGCACATGCACCACAGTGAGGTGACCCACAAAGCTCACGACATACGGAAGAGTGAAAATGTATCTTAAATCCAACACAGTTCCACCAGACTCTCACTTCCAAGGGACATTAATGTTACAAAGACTTTTAGATGGCACTATCATGGTGAGTTTCTCTTTTAAATACACACTGCAAAAATATTTAACTTTCCATTCTATGAATACTGTACATAAATATCTGTCTGCTTTTGCTACACTTTACACACATTCACTTAGCTGTCTTTATTCACCTACACACAATCCTCATTGAAGCTTTAGACCATATTGATCCGGCACTTAAAAAAATATCATACATCAGTTTGTATTTGTTTTAGTTGGGGAATGATGGTCATCCTTAAGGATATGATTCTGTTAGTAAGGCAAAATTATGCAATATGGAAATGTCATGGGATTTTGGTCTGTTATGAAACATGAAGATTAAATCACTAAGGGCTGTTTCACTATGAAAACTGGCCACCTATTGCCAACTTGCAGTTTCTTATCTTGAGCAGATACAAGTAACTTCTCTGCTACTTTGATCTTGAATAATATGTTTCTGTTTTTCTGAATTGAAACATTGTTATTAGAGTACTTTAGGCTCAAAATGACCATGTCACAAAGCTGACTGTCTTTTCTCTCCAGGGTTGAAGTGCAGCTTGGGCACAGAATGGGCATTAAGCCTCAAGCCCCCCATGGAGCCATGGATAGGAATGAAAAGGGTTGGGCAACATTTGATGCTCCCTGATGGAAATTTAAATTGTTTGCACTTTTGGTCATTAATATATGAAAAGTATGGGGTTTTCTGTTCTAACATTAAAAACCATGGTCTCCAGTTCCATACCCTGGTGCTCCTGAGCTGGCCCCGTGTGAAGGAGCTGATACCTCAGAGGAATCCTTCCCGCCACGTTGCATCCCTGACCAGACAGCTGCAGCACTGTATGGCAGGCCACCAGCTGCTGCAGTTCAAGGGCTCCACACTGGCCTTTGTCATCATCACCTTAGAGTTGGAGAGGCTCATGCCCGACTGGTGGACTCCTACATCTGATCTGCTAAAGAAAGCACAGGTAGACATCAACTTTGCCCCAGACCAGGCTTTGCATTTTGCCCCTTTAGTTGATGTACTCTGCCCCCGGTAGGGTAATTTTGGTCCTTCTGGGCACCAAAAGATGTTCTGGCCAATAACTCTGGGAAGAGTCTGCTTGAGGGCTAAGCTTTCCACTCCTAGCCATCCTGTATGGACTTGAGTATGGGCTACACATTCCCTTCACTGGACCAGTGATGGTGTTTCTCTGACAGTGAGAGAAACTTTATCTCCATGACAACCCTTGTAGTCAAGAGAATCACAGGGCAGGCAAGGGCATGTCTAGCTCAGGAAGAAGCAACCTCAAGCTTAATATTGGTGAGTGTAAATTCCAGACCCCTCACCCTCTGTATGACATGTGGTGCCAGGTACTGGGGTACCATGAGGCAAGCACTGAGGAGAGGGGTGTTAGGGCAGATAGGTTAGGATGGTATGCAGAGTTAGACTGATGAGGCCAGAGATGGATGATCCTGAGATGGTAGGATTAATGCTCTTTTAGTTGGGTGGCTGGACCTTCCTGCGGTTGCTTCATGTTAACATTTGGCATTCAGCTGCCTACTTCTCAGAATGTAAGATGCTTCTACTGCAAGGATGGCTACTCTATTTTCATACAGGTCAGTTTTGAGCAGTACAGACACTGCAAGGAACTTACAAAGCAGCAGCTGAGAAGTCTTTAGTCATCTTCCCGCACAGAAAACTTGGTTTCACCTGCCAGCCAGCCCTTCTGCCCTGACCCGTGCCTTCACAGCATAAAGGGACGGCTCCTTGCTTAGACTCCTATGAGTTCTCTGGCTTTATGAATCCTGTAACAAGGGAAGAAGGCCCTAGAAAGTGCCTGAGACCTTAGAAGAAAATAAGGGGGAAGGCAGGTTGTTGGAGGTCAGGGTGGTCTGTAGGCCATGATCCTGCCCTGCTCCTCTTCCCCTGGGACTGAAACAGGGAGAATGAATGAATACTCAAACTGCAGCTTGTTTGTCCTTCCTCCTCCAAGCAAGAATGAGCATGGGCCCCAAAAGCTGGAATGTGAGGCCAGGAGGCTGATGGCCAGGGCTGTCTGACAAACAGTCCTTGCTGCTCCACCCAAGGCTGGCCAGGTACTTCCCAAGCTCATCCCAAACCTATGTGCAGTGCTTCAAGTCTCAACTACTCTGTCTGCCACTCCAAACACATTTACCCTGACATGGCCATGACTTATATCTTCTCTTCACAAAGACTGGGTTATAAAGTATACTTCATTTAATATACAGTAACTTGAGCAAGCTTTAAGCATTCTTGACCTTGTTACTATTTAAGTACTTCATTGCTTTAACTAGAATTTTACAGTAATGAAGGGATATTACAGGCTAACACCTGTGATGGGAAGGCACCGCTCTAAGAGCCTTTTGTGGGGATGAGCAGGTTCTAAGGCCAACCCTGCTCCAACCAGTGCTGCCAGGAGGAGGAGATGACTTGCATGGCTCTCAGGAGAAGCCAGCTGCTGCTCTGAAGCTGTGCTACTGTAGAGCCATTCTTTAAGCAGGGGAGTCCAGCTGACAAAGATACCAGCTGGTGCTGTGTAAATAATCTTGGGGATATGAATAGCTGAGCCACACATTCAGAGGTGTTTTGTGAAATCCTTCCATTGTGAACAATTTTTTTGTAAATCTTCTAAGCTACGGGGTGGGGGTGGGGATGATTTGCTACACAGTGCAAAGGGGTCAAGGGCCAGATATGCTATAATTGTCTATGTTAAAGTAAGATTATGTCTCCACCTTTTCTTGACACAGATTTGCTTGTTAGAGCTTTTGGAAAAATCCTTGTTTCCAAGCCTGTCTGAATGTTATTTTGCATTTATGGGATACTGTGCATTTTATTTGCTGTCATCCTGGAACGCTATTTCCTAGGTCCTATCAAGAATCGTTCTCTAGTCCTGCACCCATTTTGCAGATGGAGATGCTGAGGCCACACTGCTCATGGCCACAGCTTCCTGTGGTGGCCATGACTGCCCTACGCTTGCTTCCTTCCAGTGTGATCGGGCACTGTAGTGGGTGGGGCAGGAGCTCATCCTGATGGCCCACAGCAGCTCGGGCTGCCTCAGTCTTTGGGAAACTGCTGGAAGGCATCTGGGCCTCTTAACCAGGTGGCTCTGGATGCAAGCTGGATCCCCAGAGCTGGTCCAACTCTCTGTCTCTTGGAGAAAATAGAACTTTGAGCCCTAATAATTGGATAAGAGACAAACTTGTTGCTTCATCTTTCAGTAAGAGATGTGACTCTTATTTTATTTTTTTTTACAGTTTTTGGCTGGGGCTGAGTTTGAACCCGCCACCTCCAGCATATGGGGCCAGTGCCCTACTCCTCTGAGCCACAGGCACCACCTGAGATGTAACTCTTCTTTAGGGATGCTAACTGTTGTACTGCCAAAGCACCTCTTCTAAAAAGTCTTGTGTGTGCTATTCAAGCTTTCTGTGGTCCCAGACCATATCCTACTCCTCTCTGATGTTCTCTGACATTAACAACTCATATCCCACCTCAACTCAGAGACTGGGAATCACTGTTGTGGGAGAAATATGGACACATTCCATCTTCCTCTTGTCCCTAGATGCAGAGGGGCAGCAACTGGTAAAGCACTGAGGCTGCAGGAGATGGAGATAGTTCCTTAAACTTGTCCGACAGTCCTTTCCCCAAATGGGTGAGTTGCACAGTGGTGTTCCCTCTACCGAGGAGACCCTTGATCCCCTGGAGACTCTCAAGGCTTTTGCTTGCCTACCACCTGCCTTCCCACGGGTAGAGTTGAGCCACACCTTCAGTAGAGATATCTGCATGCTGGTCTCCCCGTCAGGTCCCCCACCCTCTGTCCCCATTTTCTCATTTTGGTCCTCCCAGTCTACCTACTACCCAACAAGAATGTTCCTCAAACCCTTGCATGTGTTAGCACTTCCTTTAACCACCAATCTGGCCTTCCTCGGCCAAACTTTTGCCTGCCCCCCATGGAGTGCCTCCACTCCATCTACAAAACCATTTCAGGCCCACCAGCCCACACCACTGTTGACTGCATACTTTAAAACTGGCTACATTTCCACCATTCCATCATTTCAATGGGGAGCCAGGGAGCAGCTACAGCTCAGGAATTAAGGGTACAGACTACCAATGTTCACATCTCAGCTCCTTGAGTTACTTACTGTGTGACCTTGGGTGATTAGGTAACTTCTGTATGCCTCACCATGAATAACGGTACCTAATCATGGGCTTATGATGAGGATTAGAGGAATTAATGCAGGTAATACACATCAGAGAAATCCTGGCACATAATAAGCACTCAAATGTTAACAGCCCCATGTCAAGCCTCTTTGATAAGGATGTCACCTCCTCAAGGGCAAGGTGTCATGCCCTTCTCATGTCATGTGCCCAGGTGCCCAATAAAGATTCGTGGGTCACAGGCTACCTCTTCTCTTTCCTGTGACTCTTTCCTCCATCCCACACCCCTCTGAGAGATCCACAGCTGAGTAACAGGATTCCTTATTAAAATGCAATTCCTGTAGAAGTAGAGTGACCTCCACAAAAGTTCACAGAAAAGACAAGCTGTATTTTACCACAGTTACAGCAGATTAATAGGCTCAGGAAACTTGTTAAATCAGAAAAGCTGCTGCCCAAAAAAAGACACCACAAAAACTCAAAATAAATGCAAAATTTAATGAAAAAAAAATGAGTACAAAGTGAATGGAAAGGAACAAAAACAGTCAATGAATGAAGGAGTAAATGAATTAACAAGTGAAGCAGTTTTAGAAAAGCATGTTAACAGACTAGCAAGCCACTCTTCCTTCAGGCCTTATCCAGGAACATGAGCCCCTCTTAAAAGGTAGTCCACACATGGACATACACAAACATACATGCAGTCAGTCTGCATATCACAAACCACCTAGATCAAGTCACCCATAACTAGGGAGATCACGTATTCCCCCTCTGCCTGGGACAATTCTGGTTTATGCCTGTCAGCCTGGAGGAATTACTAACGGCATCCCCTTTCTCAAAAGTCCCAGTTTGGACAATAAATTACATGGTGATTCTTCTGCATGGTTTATGAAAGACATGATAATAAATGCCAACATGATCCTATATGATAGCCCTAATAAATGCAAACAGATGATAATGAGGAAATAAAAGGGATAAATTAGATCCTGTGGGCAGGGTCATATTCCATGAGGGGTATCTTGTTAAATAACGGTAAGTTTTAAGCTCACCTCGTGCACCAAGGATTAATGTGGTCTCAGCTAAAGATGATGAAATTCCAGACACAAACAGCAGAGGGAGAGGAGCACTGAGGCTTGCTAGAGCTGATGGGACCTGTGGTGGCAGCTCAGACCCCAGAAAATCCAAGTCTGTCAGGTCTTCCTAGAGATGCAGGAAGTCTTGGGCCCAAAGGCAAGCAACCAACCACAATTATGCCCTTCCAGTATGCCCTGGGTGGGGTCCATATCCTGCCCACTCCAGAGTCCCCAGGTTGGCCTATGAACCAGAACTTGTCATTTCCTGTATAACTAATAAACCTGCTGGGTCACCAGGCCTCATCTTCAGAAAAATGTTAGATGAGAAGCTATCTTAAAGGTCATGCTTTGACCTAGCCAAATGTACTTTCAGATGTAATTACCCTGCAGACAGGCTCCTTGCGGCCAACATTTGTCTTAATGTGCCGATGTACCTTTTGAGATTTACCTTTTTACCCACATTGAAGCACCAGTTTTCAGTTACACCCAGAGGTGGATGTATTACAAATCTAATGAAGCTTGATCTTCAGGGCGCCTTCCAAAGCCCTGTACCTAATTTTATTTTCATATTCTTTTTATTAAAGAAGTTTTCCTAAATAGGTCAAGGTTTCAGCCCCATAAAATCTGGATCTACTCCTGCTCAAGGCATAACAGTTGGAGAATTTTCACTGTGAACATCACTAGAACCCACTCTACTCCTGGCACGTGAAGCCCCTCCCATGTAAAGGCTGCCTTTTTTTGGTCTGTGCCTCAGTGGACACAGACAACTCAGCCTTCCACCTCAGTCTGAGTGGAACAAGATCTCAGAAGGGCAGCAGGAAGCCAGGGCTTCCTGGAAATCAATAAAGCAGGCCAGGAAGAAAGGGGGAAATGGTGATGGGAGGGAAGACAGCAGGCATGAAGAGCAAATACTGATTCAACAGTAAGTTATCACAACCTCCCAAAGCTTCCAGCCAGGCAGTGCAGTGCACTCGTCTGGGAGCTGCTTGAGGGGAGTGCTGTGCGTTCCTCCAAGCAGCACGAGTGCCCAGCACAGTGCTTCATCACCATTAAAGAATGTCCTTCCTTTCATCTAGTCATTTTTATCTCCCATTTTACCCGGCCATATTCTCAAACTTGATACTCTTAGTGGCTTGTAAACTAATAGGTGCCTAAGAGAATCAGTGTTGCTGGTACTTTCTTAAAATATTCCCCTTTGAAGTACAGCCAAAGGGGAAAAGCTCCTTGTCTGCTAGTTTTTTCTTAAATTGTCTATACACATCAGACACCTTCTTTTCTTCACCCTGTGCTTCAGACTCAGGAAAGAAGAAACAATGACCTTGAGGTAACAATCTTTTTCCCACTGAGCGCTCTTTGCATATGGAATATTCAGGATTGGGTTGGGGGAGGGGGGACTTAATTGGAGTTAAACACTTAACACACACATACACACATGGAATTGGTCCCTGTTTACAGGTAGCACCTCTGGGACACAGAGACAATGGCTTTGGGCTGCTGTTCCATTTACATTCACAGTAAAAACACTGGACATGGTCTTGTTCATGTCCCACTTTCATCCATAAAGAAATTCCAAACACTGTCATTATAGGAAGTTTATTACCCACCTCTCCCTATATATTATAGGGGTACTTTTATACATAAGAAAGGTTTAGAGATATTTTTAGTTTTTAAAAACCAGGGAATCTGTGTTACTTATTAAAATAATGGGAGAGGATATTATTTGTCTTTTATGCTGGTGCCAAAATAAAAATTTAGAAGTGTTTTTAAGTTATTATTAAAATTAGGCTCCAGGTTAGAAAATTAAAATGAAGGGGAATCGTGTGAATTTTGCAGCATGTATACCAGACCACGCGGCTGCACCTAGGGCAGCAAGTGAGTTGCCATCTTGACGCTGAACAATTAGGCCTAGCATCACCAGCTGGGGCCTTCACTAGAGTGGCACATAACTGCTCCGTCAAGGAATAGTGACACTGTAAATGGAAGACCAGCCACTGGCTCTGAAAAAAATAAACCTTGTCAGTTTTGGATTCCAGCATTCATGGCTTTTACGTGTTTGCATAGAGAGGGGTGGCCCGCCAGGCCCAGAGGCAGCCTGGGGCCAGGGGCAAAGCAAAGCTGTAAACACTGGAGTTGGTACCGGCTCCCAGTCCGTCCTCACACCATGTTATGGGAGAAGGGTCACAAGGTGTAACTCAAGCAACTTAACACATGAAAGTCTAAAGTCCACTCTTGACATGTAAGTCTGTGCGTGCGTTAACTGAAAAATAAAAATAAAACAAACAAAACAAAAACAGACACATTAAAAGATACGCAGACCAAATCAAACAGAAGCAAAAGACAACAAGATGGACACCAGGAAAGGGCAGTCAGTTTGGCATTGTGTCGAGCAAAGCAGAGAATTCACTTCGGTTTGTGGCATCCCAGGCTGAGGGTCAAGATCTGATTGGGAAGTAATTTTGCAAAAATGGATTAAAATTTGAATAAGTATAATCAATTCAAAGCCATTTAACTAAATGGTTGTGAAAAATACCCCCTGCCACCCTTCCCAAAAAAGTCCTCCCGACTCACCCTATTCCCTTGACCAAGGCAGGAGGAAGGGATGCTTCTAGCCTCCAGAAGGCCAGCAAAGAAAGAGAGAGAACTGAGAGGCCAAACTGATTGGAGCTTTCTGGCATGTCCAGCAAACAGAAAAGACCTGTTGTTCAGGCCCAGGCCTGAAGAACATATCAAGGAGCCCAGGCCACATGGGAAAAGCAGGGAGACCAGACACTGGTCACAGGCCCCCACGCTGAGAGCTGTGCTGGTAACCTTGCAGCCTGCCTGCTTTCCAACCTCACTGGCCCTCACATGCTGACCTGGCTGCAGGTCCTTGTATTCAATTTCTGAGTGGCTTCTCCACAACTTATCTAACTTTTCTTTAACAAGATGGCCTGGGATAACCTAGCAAGAAGCAGGGCAAAGTCACTTTGGGTGCCAGCCTCTGGGTCATAGACCTCTGCACCCCCATTCCTACCCTAGGAGAAACTAAATATTTCTGAGTGTCAGCTTGAAACCCACACAGGTTCCGACTCAGTGAGCCTCCATGCTTACCACACAGAGTTGGACAAGGGATCAGGGCCAGAAGCAAACACAAAGCAGAGGGGAAATGCACAAGGCTGAGGGGAATATGGTTCTGGGGTCCCCCTAAGCAGGGACTCATCTCTCCCAGCATTGCTAGCAGCTGGGGAAGGGCCCCTGGGCATTGAGATGGGTGAGATTACACAAAGCAGGAGAGTGTCCCAAAGCAGAGGACAGACCTTAAAAACAACAGTTGGCATCCACTTTCTAAATACTTGGTTCTATGTCACCCCCCACCCCCAGGACCCCCCCCCAGGAAAGTGCCCTTTAAATATCTTTTCCTTAGTCTGTATCTGTGCCTCTGTGCATGGGCATACTATGTGTTGGTAGATGTACACCTGAGCCTGTGTATGTGATAGGGCATGAGGGAGAGTAACTAGTGTGTGTGCACGGGTGTACGTGATATGCTGCCTGTGCATGTTAGGAAACCCAATACTGGGAGTGCGAACGGTGGGTGCTGATGCCAGAGGCAGCACCCTAGGGCTATACCTATGTACTTCATGGCCCCAGCCATGAGGCTCAACTGCCACCAAGGAAGGAAAGATCTGGACACAAACATCCCCAAACATTTCCGGAAGAAATGGATGCCAAGAATGAAGGCAGGAGGGGTGCACCTGCTTAGTTCCTGCATTGATGAGAAGGATGTTACCTGATATGGGCTGGGGCAGGGAGAAACAGAGATGGATGAGACCCCCACAGTGTGATCTGGCATGGGGGTGTGAATGAAGTGGGTGGGGGAGGGAGGTCCCCAGGAGCCAGAGCATCTGTACTCCCACTATGTGGAAAGAGGTTATGAAGAATGCTAAGGAGAAGTGACTCAGAGCTGCCCCCACCTGGCCACTATGTTGACTGCACTCCTGGTCCTGGGAAATCCCACCATGTTGTCCAGTCTTTCTCCTCTACTCTGCAGCAACTCCAACCTCTACTTGAGGGGTCGCTCCCTCCCCTCAGCAGACCTCACAGAGCCCCTACAGGGAGATACTGTCCTTTCTTTTAGTCCGACATGCCCTTCAAAACTGTGCAGTGATCCAGTTGTCCAGGGGTCAGTGGGCTGAGCTTGAGTCCCTACAGCTATCCAACACGGGGCCTGTACCTGTAACTTCAGAGCCGCAGGAGGGATGTGCCACTGATGTCCAACCAGAAACTACAGGTGGCTAGAAATGCTGATATCCCCTAGCTTGAAAGACCTTCCCTAAGGCCCTACAGCTACCCCCTCAGAGGCCGCTCCCTGCTGGGGTGGCCCAGACTTCACCACAAAGCAGCAGAGGCCCTGTTTCTGGGAAGAGAACTGGGAACCCCCCAATAGAGCAGGGGTAGGGGCACAGAAGGGAGACAGAGAGAGAAGGCAGGCACAAGATCACCTGTGCAGGAGACAGTGTGATCCAGACTATGGATGTCAGATCACTAGTGAAAGAAAGAGGAAAAGAAAGGTAAGCAAGAAGGAGGTCGGAAAGCAAGTGAAAACAGGAAAGAGCAATGGGGGGAGAGAGCAGGAGAGAGCACGAGATGAGCAAGGAGGGTGAGCAGGAGAGCAGCAAGAATAAGGGCAGAAGCCAAGGGCCCAGAGCAAGAGAGTGCACAGAGGACAGGAGCCAGGCCCGCCACCTACTTCTTCTTGTCCTTGTCCTTCCTCAGGGGCTGCTGTGAGGTGGCGTGCAAGGCCTGTGACTGCAGGGCCTCCACCGCAGCCTTCCTGCGGTTGAAGGCGTTGGTCTCCTCCTCCAGTTCCCGGCGCTTCTCCTCCACCTTGCGCTTCTCCTCCTGGTGGACCCGCTTCAGGTGCTCAAACTTCTCATGGAGCTGGGAGCAGAGGGGGTTTCAGCCTGGGCGGGAAGCCCAAAGGCATTCCCACCTCCACCCCTGCTGGCCCCACCCTCCTCCCTGGTGCCCACCAGTCCCCAAGCCCAGCACACACCTCCCTTTCCTTCTCCTTCAACTCCAGCTCTGTCTCCTTCACTTTGTTGACGAACATCTGCCTCATCTCTTCCTCCTTCCTCTGCAGCTCACTCAGGAACTCCTTCCTCTTGGCTTCGTATGTCTCTTGTAGACTGCAGAGATGCAGAAAAGAAGGGCCAAGGGGGGTTATGGAGGAATGGGCAGACCCAGGGAAGCAGAATCCGGTGGCACTAGGGACAAGATGATGCTGGGGTCCCAACAGCTTCTGCCTGGCTCCCAAGACCCTAGGGCACAAATGCCAGTGTGGCAGGTCTGGCTATGTCACTGAAGACGGGCTTGCTGCCTGCTCTGGCTGTCACCTGAAGGGCTGACTGTCACCATCGCTGTCCTGGAAGCCCATCTCCTCCAACTTGCAGCGCCGGTAGAGCTCATAGTGCCGACTGTGGGTCTGCTCCCGGAGGTCCTCCATGTTCACCCGGATCAACATCTCCCGGAGCTTCACAAAGTCGCAGTGATTCTCATTCTCCACTGAAAGTAGACGGCACATGGGGAGTCAGGCAGGCACCCCAGTGGGCAGGGGGAGGGCAGCACACAGGACAGTGGTCGGGGTGTTAGAGACAGACTCTGCAGAGTCAGGGCAGGCACCCACGTGAGAGGCGACAGGACAGCATGTGATAGTGGCAGGGCAGCACAGGGGACTAAGTTCAGGCCCCCCACTGGGGATGTGCTCTCCCCTCCACACTCACCCTGCACCACTCCCCAAGGGTACTGCCGTGCTCGGACCAGCTTGTTTCCCACCTTCACCTCCTCGGTGCTGCCCACCACAGCAAAGGGCAGGTGTGCCTGGAAAGGGGCCCAAGTGAGGGTGAGCACTGAGCCCACACAGGCTAATGGAGACTCTCTCTCACTCCCCTGGGTCCTGGGGAGGAACTTCCAGACTGAACAAAGGCCCTAGGGCCAGATGCTCTCTACATGCTCTCTTCTGGAAAAATGTTCTAGAACTCCAAACAGGGGAATGGGCTGAACCCTCAACTCCCCTCCCTGGTGCTTCCAACTGTCTGGGCTGTTCCTTTACCCTTGGGCTCCCAGGGGCTGTTAGAGCTCCCTGAAAACAGCTATGGGCCTGACTCCCTTCCAAGTCCCCAAACCTGGCTCCATGCCTGCTCACTCCTACAGATCTCAGGTTCCTACCCTAAGTCCAAGATCTCCTCCCAGGTTGTGACATCTCAACCTGGGGGGAGCCCCAGTGCAAGCCCAAAATCAGATTCCTCCAGTCCCCTACCCACAAAACCTAGGCCTAGCCAGCTCCAGATGCCCACCCTTCTGTCCTGGAGAATCTCAGGCTGGCATCCTGGGGAATGGCACAGGGCTGAATGAGCTCTGTACTGGCCCTAGAGTCCCAAGACCCTTGCCCCACACTCACGTTCATAACTGCATTAATCTCTGCAACTGCTTCATCATCTGTGGGAAACTGGTAGATCTGGACCCCGTTGCTGACCAGCTCACCCATGATCTTGATCTTGAACTTGTGGAGCTCGCTCTTAGAGATGGTGTCGGCCTTGGCAATGATGGGAATAATGTTCACCTGCCCAGATCAGGGGTGGGGACAGTAGGTTGGTTGTCTATTTTGAGCAGTTGCTCCCTGACCATGGACAGCCATGCCCAGACCACATCCCTAGGCAGAGGGGCAGGAAGCCAGACAGATGGAGCTCTCCTGTGGGCAGTCCTGAACCAATACCAGCCACCTGTGGTCGTTCTGATGGGTGGTAACAATTGGCTACAGTACTCCTTACAGCCTTGGTTCCCCCAAATCACCCTCCATGTCTGAAGTGGCCCCTATTGGCATGCCTGGCATTAACTCAGAATGTTCTGAAGGTCCTAACTGGCCTGAGGCCTCACAGAAGCAGTGGGAAGGGGCTAAGCTCCCCACTAAGGAGGTTAAGATGACCATCAGCCATAAAAATATCTCAAAACCTCCCAGGCCAAGATCATCCCATTTTTCACAACAAAAATTAACTCTTAAGATGCAGAATGTAGTCACATGAGACAAGACTATGAGAGTCACATGAGGAGTCACATGCCCTCCAGGACCCCCAACCCTTCCCATCCTCCCCATGAAGCTGCCCTCACAATCCCACTCCTCATTCACATCCCAGTTCTGGAGGTTAACTCTCCTCCTGCTCTGCTCAAAAGAACCAAGGGAGATACATGTCAGGAGGAAAGGGGAAGTGAGGGCAGGAAGTAGAATTAGGAACTGAAAGAGAAAAATGAGAAGAGGCTGAGATGGAAGGGGGATACCCTGGAGCGAGAGGCAGAGTGAACTCTAGGTGTGGGGAATTGCAGGACTGAGAATGAGAATGGATTCAGCTGGAAGGGACAAACTTAGGACCAGACCCAGAACACGGGGCTCTGAAGAGGGGCTCTGAGGAGGGGCCCAGAGCAATGGGGGTCCTCTGGGGCAGTGAGACAGATGAAAGACAAATACAGAGAAGATCAAGCAAGGGGGGCTGTCTGTAAGCCCCAATGTGGGTAGTCACAGTGTAGCCACACCCCTCCCAATGGAAGACTTGGAGCCTACGGAACGGGGTGAGGAGTAGGGGAGACACACCTTGCTGTCAAGTTTCTTCATAGTCACCAGATCAAGGGACTTCAGGGAGTGCCCTGTGGGTGTGATGAAGTAGAGGCAAACATGGATCCTAGTGTCATGGTAGTCGAAGAGCGAGCGGCGGATCTTCAGCTCCTCCTGGAGATAGTTTTCAAACTGCGCATCGATGTAGTCAACTATGGGCCTGTAACTACAGACAGCTCCATCACCTAGGAGGCAGGCAGCTGAGCCTGGGCACCCACCGGCCTTTCTTCCTGGGAACAAACAGCTCCTCCTGGGGATCCCTGTCTGGGTATAGGTGGCTGGCTGCCTCTCCTGACCCTCCCAGGAGTCGCTGGTCAATTAGATTCCCCAAGAGCCCCCCACCACCACCCTGCAGTGTGGGAGCTTAGCCGAGCTTTCAAACTGTGACCAAGGTGGGTAAGTTGGGATGAGGCTGGCTAGGGCAGCCCTTCCCGCCTCTTGCCTCTCATCCTTGTTGATCTGATCCCCGAAGCCCACAGCATCCACAATGGTCAGCTTGAGGTGCACGTTGCTCTCTTGGAGGTCATAGGTCTGGGGCCGCAGGCGCACACATGCCTCGTGGTGACTGGCTTCCTCAGTCTCGAAGGTTGTGTTGAAGAGTGTGTTCATCAATGTGGATTTGCCAATGCCAGTCTCCCCTACAGAGTGGGGACCAGAGGGGGGAGTGGATGGATGTCAAAGGCTGGAAGTAGGGCTGCCCCTGGCCAGTGGCTAGGCCAACTGGGGCTCGGGCACCTGCAGCCCTACATGAGAGTGGAGAGTAGGCCTCACACCCCACCTCTTGGTGTTCCCATGCCCAAGAGCTCTCCCTTTCTCAGTGGCCTTAGAAATACCATGTGGAAGAAAGAGCCAAAAGGCAGACCTGGACATAAGGGGGGACCCTGCAGGATGTGTGGTGTATTTCCTGGGGAAGAGGCAGAGTGGGCAGCTATGGGGGCACCACTGGATGTCGGCCCTGCTGGCCTCTGTGGGACCAGCAGGACCAGTGTCTGAAGCCACCTGTGGCACAGTCCATGTACCCTGGGTAGCTCCAGCTCTATGTGCCTTTAACAGGGGAAGTTCTGTATCACCTGCCTCTCAGGGGGCATCTGCAGAGGGTCAGCAGAGCACTCTGTGCCCCTCTGGGAGACCCAGACCTTGAAGCAGAGGGAGCCTGCCAGAGCACCCTGTCTGGGGTTGTATTCATTCAGATGTGTGCTGGAGCACTCACTATGTGATATGGTGATGGGCGCAGAGTCCTGATTGCCATATGGCCTTGATAAATAGTAGGAAAAAGTAAATGAGTAATAAATGTTTTTTTAAATAAACAAATGAATAAATGAATCTAAATCTGTGATAAACACCCACGGTTTACAAAGAAAGTGCCTAATCCCTGTTTACTCTTCATGACAACTCTGTGTCAGGTCCAGGCTCCAACTCTGTCTCTGGCAGAGACACCAAACAAACTCTCTTTGTGACCCCTCAAAGTTTCACTCCATGCCCAGGAAGCCGCCTTGGAACTCTATAGGCCTCTGGGGCAGGAGCACTATCTCCCAGGTGGTTCTCATCCATCCTCCATCTGAGGCTGCCCCGCCAGGCCATGACACGCACCCACACAGAGGATGTTGAAGCTGAAGCCCTGAGTGACCGACTTGCTGACCAGCTGGTCGGGGAGGCTGTCAAAGCCCACATGGCCGCCCAGGGAGAGGCTCCGTGGTTCTGGCTCTGCACTCTGCCAAGAGAAAAATAAAGCCAGGCAGTAAGCACTCTGGGGAAGCAGGCCACTGGGGAGGCTAAGCCAGAGTTAAGCCAGCCCCTCCCCCTCATCTGGATTCTCAGCAAATCTCAAGACATACCTGGAGCACAGCAGAGCTCTAACTCCAGACTCCAAGCTTCCAGGCTAAGTTTCCACAAGGAGCCCAGTGACCCTCTAGGCTCCCAAGTCTCACCTTGTAAAAGGACCTTCCACCCTAGGAAAAGGCTCTGCTCTACCTGGGATGGCCAGGGATGCCCAGGCCTAGGCTCTTCCCTCCTGGAACAGGTGGCCCCAGTGTCTGTGGCTGCTACTCCTGAAGCACACACCAAATCTCCCGTCCAGGACGAGGCCCCAGTTGGAGAGTTTGTATGTTCCTGCAGCCAGCTCTGAGCACCACAGTAATGTTGCTGTCCCTCCCAAACCCCCATCTTGAAGCAAGATTCAAGCAGGGGCATGTCTGGCCTGAACCCTATACACACACTCCATCAGAGTGGCCCCCACCTTCACCCCTGCTCTTCATGCGCCCAAGATGGGAATGCACAAACAGGCCCTGCTAAAGAAGCCAGCCCTCATTCAGCCCACCACTGGGGCTCAGAGGTGGTCTCCAAAGGGATCACGACTCTCTGAGGCCTCCTGCTTCAGTGGAATTTTCTGAAGACCCCCAGGTTCTTGCTCCTGCCACTCTCACTCTCTCAGCCCAGCCCAGCCCTGGTTGTTTAGACAGAGGATTCTGGGTGAGAATGTGGGGGCCTGGCCTTAGCTGAAAGAGATGGCAGCAGGCCCCAAGAGAGCTGGGCCACGGGAGCTGGCCCATAGCAGTATAAAAAGCAACCACAAGGACCTGAAGCAGAAGGTCACTGTCAGACTCCAATTTATGTGAATGGTTTGCCCAGCTACCCTGGGAATGGGGGCAAAATGTTCCCAGGCTCAGCCACTCTTGGGGGCAGGCCCCAGATAGCTCCATGTTAGACAGAAACAAGCCTCCTCCATTCCTGAGCTCCTCTGCCCTGTCAGTTAGAAAGAGGAAGTACAGGAAAGATAGGAGTTCAGAGCCTCACCTGCCCATCTACCCACGGCTCCAGAAGAGAGGAGACAGGCCCAGCTGGAGCACGTCAATCTATGGACAGCCCAAGCTACTCACTCATCAGGGCAGTGGCAGCCCTGGTGTAAGTCCAGATACAGGCCCAGTGGGCAGGGGGTCAGGACTGGATGTGGCCCTAGCCCTTGCCCTGCAGAGGGCTCTCCTGAGCAGCAAAGCTGACCTCCTGCAGTGGCAGCAGGCTGTCACACCTGACCCCCTCTGATCAGAGCCCTCTGGCACTCAGACCTAGCTTTTTCTCTGGCTCTGCGGCCCTGCCTCAATGACTGTAAAGTGCATGTGCTGCCAGCCTAGACCCCAGCCATGGCCCTTCTGGGCAGCTGCACTACCCTGCAAACAAGCCAGGGTTACCCCTAAATGTGTTTCTCAGTGGAGCCCTGTCCCTTCCTATCTCCTGTCCTTAGGGTGTCATGTGTCAAATCTTTCCACTCAAGGCCAGTTCCCCTCAGGGCTACAAACATAACCCAACAAAGAGGTCCCAAAGGCAGCTTCCTCTCACTGGTGCCCACATCAAAAACAGCAAACAGCTAAGGACACACTGGGTCAGGTCCAGACCCCTCAGCACAGAGTTCCAGGCCTTCCTCACAGGCCCAGCTCCAGACCAGTTGGTAACTCTGGATTCACTTTTCAAACTCTGCCCTCACCTGGGTTGAGAACTCACTCTCCCTGGTACCTCCTCCCACCTGGCCACTAAGTACTTACTTTCCAGAGCCCTCACTTGGCAGGGATCCCATTCCTTGTACTATTGGTTATCCTATTTTTTATAAATCTTGTTTCTCCATAATTTGGCTGCAGGTTGGGAGAGGTCAGGTTTGCCATTCTTCTCCCCCTACCACCACAGCTATGCCCAACATGCTAGAGGGCACCACTATTCATCAGTTATTGGACACCATCTTCAACTGCTGAGGCCCCAGACGCCTGCCACCTTACACAGGGCTTCATTATTCGTCCCCATCCCACCTGCTTCTGGCAGCTTGAGGATCAAATAGAGGACAGAACAGTCAGTCTAGAGCATTTCTCTTTTCAGGCGAGACTGAAAGTCTTCAAAATTTAAGGCGTGCTGTGCTTGCAGAGAAGGCTATGTGTTTATTCATCCTCTTCTTCCAAGGGTGACACAATCAGGATGCTATCCAACATCCTGTAGTCTGCCGCCAAAACCCACCAAGTCAGCTGCATCTGGAAACTGCACACACGCTCTCTCACACACATTCACACACTCACACACAGTCGCATGTGCTCTGCTACAGAGCACTTACTAAGAAACAGAGGCCATCCCGTTCCTCAGTTTCCCCACTTTCTCACAGTTCCAGGCCCAAGACAGAAGCAGCAAGAAAGGGTCTCACAGAAGCCCATTTTTATCCACCTCTGCAAATGCTACCCGCCCTCCCTCATACAGCTCAGCTCTCTTGGAGGAAGTGTATGGAGTTCAGGGCAGTCGTCACCCCCCAGTTGTAGTTGGAATGCAGTCTGTCATTCCAGGGGCTGTAGACCAGGGGCCACTAGGACCAGTGGGTTGTCAATCTATGGACCACGTGTACACACATGCACACACACAGGATACCACAGGCCCTGATGGAGATGGTGCTGTTTCCCCTGGTGTCAGGAGACTGATACAACCTCCCTGTTTTGCTGAGGGGTGACTCTCATTAATGCAGACTCTCCAGCCATGTATTTGGCATCAACAACATGTGATCTCAGCTGCACTGCTTGCCCCAAGCTGCCTGCCTCAGAGAGCTCGTCTAAGCTAGGTGGGCTCACAGCAGCCTCTGAAGCATTTCCTGCATATCTCAACAACCACAGCTCAGAAATAAAGTCAAGTCGCCCACTGGCTACCAACCCCAGGGGGGGCGAACAGTCAGCAGGATCCCCTGACTGATTCAGGAACAGATAAGTGACCAAGGTTTACCCATTAGGGGAGCTCACCTTAGCCTAAAGTCAGAGGATGACAGCCAATGTCTGCCCAATCTCTGGGCTTTCACCTTTTCCCTGGCTGTACCCCCTATGTCGCATGAGCTAATTGAGTGGAGTTATCTGTTATTTGCAACTGAAAGCATCTTGACTGCTACAGTGTCCAAAGTGATACTCTTCTGGATGCAGAGGAATAGGTAGCAAGTAAGCAGAGCCAGGAGACAGCAGGATGGTGTAGAAAGTAAAATGTCGGCTCGGTGCCTATAGCTCAACCGGCTAAGGTGCCAGCCACGTACACCTAAGGTGGCGGGTTCGAATCCCCAACCCGGACCCGCCAAACAATGACTGCAACCAAAAAATAGCTGGGTGTTGTGGTGGGTGCCTGTGGTCCCAGCTACTTGGGAGGCAGAGGCAGGAGACTCGCTTGAGCCCAGGAGTTGGAGGTTGCTATGAGCTGTAATGCCATGGCACTCTACCCAGGGGGACAGCTTGAGGCTCTGTCTCAAAAAAAAAAAAAAAAGAAAGTAAAATGTCTCAGTGCTGACAACCACGGGAAGGAATGAATGACAAAGATGATACCAACACCTCACTGAGGACCACCATGTGCAAACTAAGCCAAATGAAATCAGTCTTTCAGTCCTCTCCCACTGCAGGGAGCAGACATCACCCCATTTTACAAGTGAGCAAACTGAGATACACAGAAGCTATGGAACTAACAAGGGCAGAGCAGGATTTGACAGCAGGCCAACCCCAAACCACTTTGAAACATCACCTCCCCTACTGTTAGCTGGCTCCCAGCTCAATCATTTGGTCACTCAACACACACTCCCTGGACACATCTGCTATGTGCCAGGCACTGGGATGGCTGCCAGTGAAGAGATGAGGACACCAGCCCCTTGACCTCAGGGGGCTCATTTAAACACAAGTGCCTAGAGAGCCTGGTGGATAACACACATGGGTGAAGGGGAGCAGTATAGTAATAACTAGGAGGACAACAACAACAGCAACTAACAGTGCTCACATGCTCGCCATGTGCAACTCTAATCTCACCTAATCCACACATCCGCCCTATGATGTAGGCTGTAATAGCATTTCCACTGCACAGAAGACACAACTGAGGCACCAAAAGATGATATAATTTGCCCAAGTCCACACTGCTCAGGAGAGTAAAGCCAGGGCCTGAATGGAGACAGCTTGACTGGAAAACCTACGCTTCTAACCACTTGGCTCTGCAGCCTGCTGGAGGAAAGACAGATGCTGACCCAGCCAAGTGTGAAGCCTCACAGCGAGAGGAGGAAACGACAGGGGACTACAGAGTCTGTGCCCAGCTATGTCTGCGGTGGCCACAGCTCTACAACTTCCAACCAACTGTGGGAATGAACGCAGGTCTACTATTGCTAAATCTTTCAATTTTTCAAGAGAATCCAGAAATCTAGATTTTTATGTGAAATCCCATTTTCAAAGGTTGACAATCAATGCAAACTGAGAATACTATGAGGATTTGACACAACATTTCGGGGGGCTGGTCCAGGCCAAAGGCCTGACAGTCTGCAGGTCATGCAGAAGAGTGAATGGAAAAGACTGGGGTGCACCCCCCCTCTCCATTCCTGGGTCATGGAGACCCACAAGAGGCTGCTCCACAGCAAGGAGCCTTCAGGCAGGGCAATTTAACTTGGAACCTGGTAGGAGGAGGACACTACAGCCTCTGGCCCTTTCCACACACCCAGCTCCCTGGGGTGCTCACTCAAGGGGCTCTCCATATCTTCAAAGCCAGCAGAACATAAAGTTGGCATCTCTAAGCTCCGCACACACAATGAGGAACCCCATGGGGCCATTATCCCCTCTCTAATCACTAACAAGCTTTGGGCTCCTGAGCCAGGCCCCAGGCTTCTGTGTCATCATTTCTTTGGCACATCAAAGACAACCACCAAAATAATAGCTGCTCAGGCAGGCTGCGTGTTTCCATTGCCTGGCCTTCCAGAACAAAATAGAGAACAGCATTTTGTTATGCAGCCCAGTAGATAACTAGGACGTCCTTTTCCTGACCAGGAAATGCTCTGTCTGAGCCTTCTGAAACCGCTCTAACCACCAGCCAAGAAGAGCAGCCCCTTTAACCAAGAAGCAAGGTGGGATTTGGAGATACCACATCTCACAGTTTGCACACACACAAAAACAGGCTTTTTATCCAGGAGCAATTAGAATCTGCTGAATGTCTAAACCAACAAAGCCAGTGAAGCTATAAGTGAATAAAGACCCTTGAGATCAAACCTCTCAAACTAGATTGGTTTTTCAGGTAGGACTGTAGAGATACTCCAGGTCTTCCATGAAGTTCTCTAGTGCCTTGGACCTCGGACACTTTTCTACCCCCAGGGCTCCCATGCCCAGCATCCACTCCACTGACTCACCTCTGTGCTCAGACAGACAGACAGGAAGCCCACTCCCCAGGAGAACTCCAGCCCTGGTTCTGGCCCTAGTAAGTCACTGAGCAATAAACCCAGGAGTCATTGTGCCACTGGGAGCCTTCTCTACCCGTGTTCCTGGCACAAACTGCCCTACCCCCAGCTTTAGCTACTCCCAGCAGCATGGGCCGTAAATAGCCAGAGCAGAGGCCTCTGGCCAGAACCCATGGTCAGAAGCACAACTATCCTTGAGCCCAAAAGGAATCCTAGGAATTTTCCCAGGAAAGGCTTAGGCTCTGATTCCAGGATTCCATAGTAAGCCTCTAAGCCCAGGTCAGAGGTTATGGGAATTAACCAAAGGGTCATATATGGAAGGGATGCTGCTACCCTACTCCAGGAGGGAAGAAAAACAGGAGATACCTGTCTCAAATCAAGAGGACACCTGGGAAGCAAAGCATCTCTCTCCTACAGCTGCAACAGAAAACGGGAGAAGCCTCAATCAGGGATCAACCTGCATGGTGCCAGCAAGATGGCAGACAAGATAATAATGGTGAGATGGCAGCGAGGGCACCAGTCATCCTCATAAGGCCAGCCCTGCCCCACCCCACCCTGGGAAGAGAAGGAACCTTTGGGAACAAAACTACCCCCAGGAGCCCAAGGCCACCTCTCCCCTGACCCCAACACTCCATTCTCCCTGCTCCCTGTTGAGGCGCTTTCTTCTTTTTCTGCATGCAGACAGCCAGGCTGCAGCACATTAACTTGAGATGGTTTGTTTCACACTTTTCTAGTCAAAATGACGTTTCCAGGAAGCTCATAGTCAGTCACTGGTTGCTGGGCCACACTCGTCAACCTTACCCTCAGGTCGAGGACACAGACACATTCTGCAGCTTTGTTGCACTGTCTGAAAGGAAGTGGTCCATCTCACCACAGAGGAGATGAGGGAGGCGCTCAGGGCAGAAGGTACTGGAACCCTAGGTGTTCTTATTTCCTCACTTGGCTCAAGGACTTCAGCAGCAGCCACCACTGCCTTATAATAGAGAAAGCCACGGGTGGTCTTGACATCACTGGACGGAGAAGGCAGCCTTTGTTCCATAGCCAATGAGACCCCACCCTTGGAAGGGGGAATGTGGGCAGCAAAGCTGACCCCTACTTCCCTCTCAGCCCTGGATGGATGCTGGTAGGAATGGACAGAGGAATCCATGGGCACCTACATGGGCTGGGAGAGGCTTACAGGGTCCTGCTAACCTTCTAACATAACCAGATCTCACAGCCAGGTCTGGCAAGTGGACTTGGGTCCACACCCACAGAAAAAAGCCAGCCACTTGTGATCTGAAATGGATCCTTACTCCCTCCACCCCAGATGGCCAAGAACCAACTACAAGCTATGTGTTCTGAGGAGAATATCTAATTTGCCCCAGAGCATACAGGGCAACTGCAGCTGGAGCCCAGGTGCCCCTTGCCTCATCCCCTGCTGCCTAGTCCCAGCCTCACATGAACTCTGAGGATGTAGATGGCACCACAGGAAGCTAGCAAAAAGCCCAAAGCTCTACCACATGGGCATGCAGACCTTGGGGGGTGTCCCTTTCCCAGGCAGATGTGTCTCCTTCCTGCCCACGCAGCTCCACCACATGTGGTTGTCTGGCAAGGTTTGTGCTCTGGGGGCTTTGCTGGAGATCCCGAGACCCAAGCTGGCAGCGCAGAGGCCAAAGGCTCCGAAGGATATAGGCTGCTGGCCCTCAGGCCCTTTGCTCTATCATCCTGCAGTTGCTTACCTCTAGTGGCTGGACTCAAGCCACAGAGACATTCATGGTGGTGACTGCCCCAAATACACACCTCCACTAGCCCACTGCAGGGCTCAAACCTCAGAGGGCTCATCCCCTCTGTCATCTCAAGGGGTTCTGAGGTGCTGAGGTTTAGACCTTGGACTCACCCTTTACTAACCAATAACCAAAGTCTGCATCCTCAACCAAAACCAAACTGCTGGCATCAACAAGATAATGGATGCAAAGTACCCAGTGCCCTCCCTGCCATCTAAAGCCTTTGATAAGAGTCAGACCCTGGATTCCCAGCCACAACCCATTCTCCTTCCTCCTTGGCACTGTGATCAGCCTCCTTCTTGCTACCTTCCCTGTTCCTACCCCTAAGGTCAGCTCCTTAGCATGTGCTCCCTTAGATCACCAATGCCTTCCCTCTGGCCTCATAGCTCTGACCCATTCCAATCATGATTCCAAGCAGACCTTCCTAAGGTGAGCACCCATGGCAAGACACAATGCCCATGAGGGAGGGAAGGCAAGGCAAGACCCATCTCCCAGGAAAAGGGGTGGAGCTGCGGCCTTGCAGGTGGTGTTCACACAGTGACCCCTTAATACCACCATGCACTAAGGGTGGCAGTCATCTCTTGCTCAGCTCTCATTTCTCCTTCAGAATGGATCCAGAAGGAGGTTACTAGTCATTTTTACAGGACAAGGAGGTACCATACCACTCTGTGACAGGGCCCTTAGGTGAGAGGGCTGCCTCCCACATCCCTTCCCACCAGTCCTTGCTTCAGGAGGGAATAGACACTCCCTGGATAGCCTGCTTCTTGGAGAAGTGTCAAGATTTCAGGGGTGACAACGGAAGTGACAGATGGTGCTGGGGATAAAGCAGAGACGGGGGTGAATGACTGGCTGGGAAAACTGCCAGTCTGAGGCTGCCATGCTGCACGTTTCTTCCCTTTCCTCCCCTCAGCCTTACTTTCCCCAGGCCTTAGAGGATCCCTCACCATGGAGTCTAAACCTGCCCCATGAGATTCTGGCAAGAAAAACACAGAAGCTGGCCCTCAGGACAGGAAGAGGTAAGCCCCAGAGCTAAAGCAAGAGTGAGCAGGAGTCTGGCTGCCCAAGGAGGGCAAAGGGCAACAGAAACTGCCCAGAGGGCTATCCCATACATGCATATGCAGGAGACATCAGGCTGAGCTAGGATTGAGCAGGGCCCAGTCAGGATGTCAAGGCTGTTGGGTCTGTGATGTACACACAATGTTGATGCTGAGGCTGACAAGACACCTTAGCATATTTCCAAATATGCCACAGACTACGATTAATTCCCCATGAACTCTTAAGAATCAATATGGCTATGCCCATTTTATAGCAAGATAAAGAAAGGAATGATTTTCCCAGGATGATGAGCCAGGAGGGGAGAATGAAGTCTAGACTGCTAAATTCAGGCCAAACTCCACCCAAGGTCTCCACCCAAATTCAACCCTGTCCAAATCCTCCCAAGAGGCTAATAGCCCAAAGAGTGAAGGGTGTGGAAGTTGTCCACCCCTCCAGCTTAACCTGGTATAATAACCAAGGCCCCTGAGCTCAGGCTCTACACCCTTACCTGAGTCAGTGCCCTCTCTGTGCTTTAGCCCACCTGGGGATAACACCCAAACTCCTCCCAGAAATGGTGCAAGAGCAAACACAAGGAGATGAGGGGAGGCACTTCCAGCCCACAGCCTGGCAGGGCAGACAGGCCTCTCAGCTAACTCTCTGTGGACCACCTTAACCCTAACCCACGGAAGTCGCTACGGAATGCTAAATAAGAGGCAAACACATTCTCTGCTGCCTTCTTACAGAGGGCTACTCTTCATATACACATGAGCCCTAAGTAACATGGATTATTTACTGTGTCCTTACCACATACCAGACACAGCTCCAAGTACCTGACCTAGAGTCTCTCATTGAATCCTCAAGAACCCTATGAAGGAGGTAATATTTTTATCCCATTATATAGATGAGAACAAAGGGTTAAATAATTTGCCAAGCCCACATGCCACCAAATACCATCTCTGATTTCTATCAGGCTATCTGATTCTGGTTATTCTACATACCATTCCCACCTGCAAGATCAACTGTTTGAGCAACCTCTGGCCACAGACAAGACCCAGACATAACTTTCTGGTCAGCTGGACAGAGAAAATGTACACAGACACACATGCAGAGACGCTCAAGCACTCACAGGCCTCTTGGCCTCTGGCTAATCAGTATGTCTGTCAGGATTCAAACCTGCCCTCCTCCTTACATAAATTCCAATTCACAGCACAGGGATGAAGGGAATCTCTGAATGGCCCACCCTCTGAATCTGCTCCTTCTGCATTTAAACTTACTTAACTGACACACAACCCCCCTCCTCAATGGGAATAAACCCCCCCAGTCTAGAAATTATGAAACCAAGAGCTTCTGCTTTAATTATGCATATTTCCAAAGTAGACCAACAAATGTATTTTCAGATTAAACGGAAAATTTACATATATAAATTCAGATGACAGTATTTATAGCATTAATTACATAAGTCCTGGTTCCCTTATTTAGCCCCAGAACCAATTCGTTATCATCCACATATTCAGAATTCCCCCCTCCTCCCAACGGCCCTGAGCCCTCCCTCCTGTCCTCCCCTTCTTTCTCTCCTCCCCCTTCCAGCCGACCAGGGCCTCACATGCTGGCAAGAGGACACAGCTTCCTTCACTGTCACAGCCTAGCCTCCCAGACACACCCAGATCCAGCCTTAGACACCAGGGAACGTGCAGACACAAACCCAAAAGGCCTTGCTCCCCGAAAGAATTATAAAAACCTTCAGTGAGTTGGCGGCGGGCTCAGGTCCAGGGAGACCCCAGCAGGGACCACCAGGGACGTCAACACGCCAGAAGGCGGACCTGGACTGGGGCCCGAAAAAACGCCCACTGGGCTGAATCTGGATTCGCTCCAGTTCCTGGGGAATGGCTGCCGCAGACCCGACCACTGAGGCCTGACCTGCCTGGAGTCGCACACGGGATCCTGGCGCGGGGAGAGGGGCGGAGGGGAGAAGAGGTGGAAGGAAAAGCAGGCCCAGGGTCTTCAGGACTCAAGTCTGCAAGTGGCCGAGGTCGTCTGGGGGACTCCCTCACATCCCTAGGGCTTCGTCCTCACCCGCTGTACCTATCCGACAGCACCTGCGCGGCAGGAATCTCCCCAACTGTGCTGAAACAAACAACCTGGGCGATGGGGTCGGGAGTATCTGGGATCCTCCCCTGCTGCCCCGGAGTCTCAGTCTCCTCGCACCTGCCCGGAGCCAAGTGGGTCTTTGCTCCTTCCCGCGAAAGGGGTTTGCCTTATCTGCGCCCGAGGGGAGCGAGCCCAGCCAGCCGCCCTGCAAGGCGCCCCGTCCGACGCTTCGGGGCCCCCAGTTAGCGCGGCCGGCAGCCCGCTCCGGTGTCCCCGAGCCGGCCCGGCGTCGAGGCCCGGCCGCGCGGCGCTGACAGCCCGCCTCGCGCCCCCCGGCCGGCTGCAGGGCGGCCCCCTCCCGCGCCCCGCGTCTCCCGCGCGCGCCGCGACCCAGCCGGGCCCTCACCGAGACGCGTTCCAGATCGGTGGCCGCCATGGCGAGCTCCGCATCGGGCGGGCGAGCGCCAGGGGCTGCCACGGGGACCAGCCGGCTGCGGGACGCGCTCCTCCCGGGCGGCTGCGGCTGAATGGATCCAATATGGCCACTTCCTGGAAACTCCCCTTGGTGGCGGCGGCGGGAGAAGCCGCGGAGCAGCCCCCGCCCCCGCCCGCGGGACCGGCCTCCCCGCCCGGCCGGGCCAAGAGCGCAGCCGGAGCCTCGCCGCTGGGACGGCCGGGGGTCTCCGCTGCGAAGCGGGAGGTGCCAGGTGCGGGGGCTGCTGGGACTTGTAGTCCGCGAGCTGGGGGGCCAGGATGTCAGTGTGTGGGGATCTGGGGGTCCGAGATCGGTCCCCGATGGGCTGCCGCGTGTCCCCTTAAAGTCTGGGGCCGAGCCGGGGTGGAGGTATCCTGGGACAGCGCGCTAGGAAGCTTGTGCTCTGGGGAGAAACGGGACTCTGTGAGTGACTTGGGGGACGCTTTCACCAGGCTGCCTCCACCCGCTGGAGCCTGCAAATGTTCTGGGACCACCCGCCAGAGTGGACGAGCTGCGGGCGGGCGGCCAGGTCCGGGAAAGGCCGCCTCAGCCTTGTCAACCCGGGCCTTGGGCCCCACCTGATGCTCCGGCCGAAGCCAGGGCGGGAACCCGGGCGGGACCCGCGCGTCCGGCCAGGCGGCCTTCCCGGGCAAGGGACCAGCCTTCGGTTTCTTGCGCAACCAACGAACAGGATGCGCGGTTCAGTCTAGGGTTGGTGCAAATGAAAAGCCAAGGTCGATGGTGAAGGCATCACACTGGGAATATGGCAAGGTTTGCTCCATTCCGTCCATTGGCCTCATCCCTGGTTGGTCCACCCTCCACACGTACACCCCACCTCAGTATCTTCCCAAGAAACAGTCTGGCCTCTGCCTCCTACTCAGGAACCGGCTGCTCCAGGTTCCTGAAGACCGCGTTAGGACTTGACGCACCTCGCTTAAGAGGAGCCCCCTCCCTAAACGAAGACGCTTTTGACCTTCTCACCCTGAAGCTTCTTTCCCCTCCTTATTTTCCCAGGCAAAATGTAGCTTGTCACTCAGTGAACTGACATCCTGCAGGACCTTGCTGAGAACGTTTTCACTGTGTTCCTCTCTGTATCATGCTGCTTCCCATGTAGTTATTACAAGAAATAGGACAGAACCCTGGTTAGAGGAACTGAATCTACCGCAAAGCCTTCCTGGTTGGAATCCTGCTAGCTTTTTAACCTTAGGCAAAGGTAACTTAACTATTCCTCCCTTCTCTCATCCTAAAATGAGATATATGGTACCTACATATCTCACAGGACTAAATGAGGTAAAACAAGTAAATGGCCTTAAACTGTACTTGAAATATAGTGTTGAATAAAATCTCCCTCTCTAGACTACATTAAGGGCCTTAATGTCAGAGCCCAGAGTGTGGGGTCAATGTTAAATTGATCATCCTAGACCATATTTGCCATTTCCTTTTTCTATAACCTATGAGAAATCACTCCTAACTGCCATCTCTCCATCACAACTGTCTGGAATTTGCCCTAAATTTTCTTTAAAATGGTCTATTATCCATTAGCATATTTCAAAACATCTTCTTCTAGCAGTCCTGGGCAGTGGTTATGAGAATGGAAAGCCCAGATTATAGCTGACTTCCTCCTGTTGCCATATGTACACTCTGCTAGGAGAATTTACTCCTGTTTCCCAAAGCCCAGATTTCTTTGTCTTTTTATGCTGCTGGTGGTCAGAATTTATGAGGTAGTGAGAAATACCTGTGAAGACCCAAAAGGTGGATATAGCAATCATTTCTCACATGGCAAAGCATTATCTCTTATGGAAGCACTTCTGAGTGTTGCATGTAGACCCAGGGGGTGTTCATAGATGTTACAATAAGAAAAGATTGGTTCCACAGCCAGATAACTGTGAGGAATACTGAGTTCCATACAGAAAATTATCCCTTCCTTTCTTCCTTCCTTCCTTCCTTCCTTCCTTCCTTCCTTTCTTCTGAGACAGAGTCTCAAGCTGTCACCCTGGGTAGAGTGCTATGGTGTCATCATAGCTCACAGCAACCTCCAACTCCTAGGCTCAAGCAATCCTCTTGCCTCAGTTTTTTTGTATTTTTAGTAGAGACAGGGTCTCCCTCCTGCTCAGGCTGGTATCCAACCTAGGCACTCAAGCAATCCACTGGCCTCAGGCTCCCAGAGTTTGAAGATCACAGGCATGAGCCACTACCCCGGCCAGGAAAAAGGTTTCTGTAAAAGCCTTGAAATCTTTTGACAAGCTAATACGTCCTATCCCTGTCTGAAGAGAATGCAGAATGTGCCGCTATCTGCCAATGCTGTTGCCAGGCCACCCCCACCCCACAATGAATTAGAACATGATAGACCTCACTCTGGGAAACTGGAGTGCTGCCCTCCAGCTAGTTCTCTTGCTTGTCCTTTACTTTAGTTTATAGTTCCTTTTGTCATAAAAAAGTTTAAATTTTTGATATTATCAAGTTTACTGGTTATTATTATTATTATCATTATTATTTTGCAGTTTTTGGCCAGGGCTGGGTTTGAACCCACCACCTCTGGCATATGGGGCTGGAGCCCTACTCCTTTGAGCCACAGGCACCACCCTGGTTATTTTCTTTATGGCTTTTTACCTTTGCTTCTAAAAACAAAGACTCTTCCCAAGTTCACAAAAACTTTTAAAAAAAATTTTTTTTGTTGGGGGGCACCTGTGGCTCAGTGAGTAGGGCGCTGGCCCATATACCAAGGGTGGTGGGTTCAAACCCAGCCCGGCCAAACTGCAACAAAAAGGTAGCTGGGCGTTGTGGCAGGCACCTATAATCCCAGCTACTCAGGAGGCTGAGGCAGGAGAATCGCCTAGGCCCAAGAGCTGGAGGTTGCTGTGAGCTGTGATGCAACAGCACTCTACTGAGGGCAACAAAGTAAGACTCTGTCTCTAAAAAAAATTTTTTTGGTCACATTTAGGTGATTTATGTGTAGGCTGAATCAGTTGTTTCGTCTTTCTCCACTGATGTACCAAGTAAATAATATTATAGACTAAATTTCTCTGTGTGTGCGTAGTGTGTGGAGGTCATGTATCAGTTAGGATTAGGGTCAGCTGCTTCAATAAGATAAAAGTTTCTTCCTCTTATCTTGTCCACATAGGGCATATGGCACTCTCTACACACACACCCTCTCTACTGTTCTTTGTCCTTGAATGGTCTCATCCTCTTGGTTCAATATGGTGAAATTTGCATTCCAGGCAGCAAGAGGAAATGATGCTAATACAGAGCAAATGAGCAAACTTTCAAATGATTCCAGAAGCTGCCATATGAAACTTCCACTTACATCCTGTTGACCAAAGCTCTGAACTGGGGTCTTTATTTTGACCATTATGTGTACAGCTAAATATTCCATAAAATGTTAGAGGAGGAGAGCAGAAGTTGGGAGAAACTGACCATCTCTGCCATAAAACATAAGACATCCTACAGATGCAATAGTCTATTGCTAGACTATTCTGTTTCAGTGAGATGTCTGAAAAAACGTTTTTCTAATACTTTAAAATTTGTATGTGTTTATTTATTCAAAAAGTAAAATATACAAAATGACAAGCAAGAAAACAATCAGCATTTGCCACCCTTGAGATGATTTCTTAGCCTAGCCACCCCTTTCTTAGAAAAATTGGAAGGCAGCTATGCTAACCACTATATCACCAACACTCCCTTTTTATTTTTATTTATTTTGTTTGTTTGTTTATCAGACCCAGGCAAGGCTTGAACTCTCTGCCCCTGGTGTGCAAGGCTGGCACACTAACCACTGGGCTACAGCAGCCAGCTCACACCCCCATTTTTAAAAAAATTGCATTGTTTTAGAAATATCACAAATATACACACACACACACAAATACTTTAATTCCAACGATATAGGAAAATTTAAATTGTCCCACTCACACCATCTGGGAATGACCATCATGAATGTTCCATTTACATCATTCTAGAAGGCTTTCTATGCATATCTGCTGACAGAAGAAAACATAATAGAGATATTTTATAAAAATTTGAACCATACTACAGGTGCAATTTTATTTATTTATTTATTGCTCAGCAGGCCCTGGCCAGGTTCAAACCCACCCGGGTTCCAGGCAGCACTCTAACCACAGATGCAATTTCTAAAAAGTATTAAATTTAATTTTACTTGAATTTAAAAGAAAAAAAAGAAGTTGAAGTGAAACTGAAGGAAGAATTGAACTTCAGAGAATGTTTCTTGACCACAAGTAATATTACTTCCTAAAAGATACCTCTGAGGTTAAACAAAAATTGTGAAAAAAATTAAGAGGTTAGAGTCATTTTCTTAAATTATACATTTCAATTATATGTGTGTGTGTGTGTTGCTTTGAAAAATTTGCTCTCATGATCCTTTCCATCTCCCCAACCCTATCTCCTAACATTGTTACTTATTATTGTTACATTGTCCAGGTTTGTATAACTCATATTCTGCTCCTTGATTGTAATTCCATAGTTACTGGGTATACATTCTAAATTTAAATGAATGCAAAGCTTGGTCTTTTCACCAAGGCTTTTCCATTTGCAACTTCTCTATTTCAATTCATCTCAGAATGAACTGAATTCCATTGATAAATGTTTTTCCAAGAAGGGTTACAGATATTTAATAATGAAAGTCTGTTGCCTCTGCACTGGAACTGTAACTTGACAGGGTATAATATTCTTGGGTCTCACTGTCTTTCCCACATAATGTGCTATTTCACTCCTTTTCTTCTGGGAAGAAATCTAAGGCCAGCCTCAACTTTTCTCTGCGTAGATGATATTTTATCTGCTTGGATGCCTAAAGAGGTCACTCTTTTTTTTCTTTCTTTGAGACAGAGTCTCACTCTGTTGCCTTGGGTAGAGTGCTTTGGTATCATAGTTCATAGCAACCTCAAACTCTTGGGCTCAAGCAATCTTCTTGCCTCAGCCTCCCACATAGCTGAAACTATAGGCACCCACCACAACACCCAACCCACTCTTCTTTTTTGTTTTTCAATTTAATAACTTAACTAATTCATATCTTAATATTAAACATTTCAAATCCCACTTTTCTGGAACATACTGTGTTCTTTTAATCTGCAATTTTAGTTTTGGAGGGTTTTTTCCCACACTAAAGAAATTATTTTTGGTTCTGTTTTTTGTTTCTCTTCAGGAATATCAATTAATATTATATTGGATCATCTTTGTCTGTTATCTGTTTCTATTAGTTCTAATTGTTTTAATCTCTTTGCCTAGTTAAGCTGCCCTAATTCAGTAATTTAAGTTTCAATGGGGCCCATTCTCTTTCTTATTAGTTCCAGTTTATTTATTCTATAATAATATTGTTTGGGGGCAGCGCCTGTGGCTCAGTGAGTAGGGCGCCAGCCCCATGTACCAAGGGTGGCGGGTTCAAACCTGGCCCGGGGCCAAATTGCAACAAAAAAATAGCCAGGCATTGTGGCGGGCACCTGTGGTCCCAGCTACTCGGGGAGGCTGCGACAAAAGAATCTCCTATGCCCAAGAGCTGGAGGTTGCTGTAAGCTGTAACAGAACAGCACTCTACCAAGGGTGGCAAAAAATAATAATAATAATATTGTTTTTGTCTTCAGTTGGTTTCTTTCCATTTCTTTTTCTTTTTTTTTTTTTTTTTTTTGCCAGGGCTGGGTTAGAACCTGCCACCACCAGCATATGGGGCTGGCGCCCTACTCCGTTGAGCCACAGGCGCTGCCCCTTTCTTTCCATTTCATTCTCTTATTTTATTATCCCATCTGCCCCCTCCCGCTTTATTAAACTCATATTCTTTTTTTTTTTTTTTTTTATTGAGACAGAGTCTCAAGCTGTTGCCCTGGATAGAGTGCTGTGGCATCATAGCTCACAGCAACCTCCAACTCTTGGGCTCAAAAGATCCTCTTGTCTCTGTTTTTCTATTTTTAGTAGAGACAAGGTCTCGCTTTTGCTCAGGCTGGTCTCAAACTCTCA
>CAUYTI010149736.1:0-11958 GCA_963575145.1 Galago senegalensis | reverse complement strand
GGCGCCCGCCACAACGCCCGGCTATTTTTTGGTTGCAGCCGTCATTGTTGTTTGGCAGGTCCGGGCTGGGGATTCGAACCCGCCACCTTAGGTGTACGTGGCTGGCGCCTTAGCCGGTTGAGCTATAGGCGCCGAGCCTTGTGTATTGCTCTTGTGTTCTACAACTTTACTATGTATGCTCATGGTACTGGTAACATTTTTGTAGTTTACTTAGGATTCCTTTTATACACCATCATGTATTCTGTAAATCAAGACACTTCCATTTCAGGAAGGTTTTGAAGGTTAATTTTTCTGAAGCAGGTATTGCATAGAGAATTAGGATAAAGGTTATTTGAGAAGTTGGAACTTAACTGAGACATTAACCTCGGTGTCTTCACAAATTAAGAAAAGACATAGAGAACAGAAATCCAAAAATGACAATGAAAGAAATAAAGATATATCATTATTTATGTGCCCTATTGTAGTTTTTAGTGACAGTTGATATATATATGTCCTAGCTTTGTCATTTCTCATCACATAAAAGGACAAGATTGTCTGATGCCATTTAATATAGGAAAAAACCCACTTGATCCAGTCTTACTCAGATACACCAAATTAACTAGCCAGTAGCAGTGATAGCCTGCTGTAAGACATCTGCCTCTGGTCTTGGGGCAGGGACCTTTGTAATTAATCAGATCTGGGTTCAAATCTTAGTTTCACTGCTTCCTAGTCATGTGACCCTGAAGAAGTCAGTTTCCTCATTTTTCAAATGAGCATAACAACTTACTTCACCCGTGCTGAGCTGGTTAAATGTAACATGCACAGTATGTTACATGTCTCTCAACCCGTTCTCTTATTACAGCATAAATATTCTCTTTCTCTGGTCTTCCTCTGTAGCTTGACAACTGACACACTCAGGAGTCACAGTTGGATCTTGGCTTTTATTTATTTATTTTTTAATCACTGTGTTGGTGAAAAAACTCATTTTAATTTATATTTATTTTATTTGGAGTTGGAATGTATTTCCAACTGTATTGCTGATTCTGGCTTTAAGAAATAATTTGTCACGATCAGTGCAATATTTAGTGGCTTTCTAAGATGTACTCTATCGTAAGGGGCAAAACCCTCAAACACACATTTAAATAGCTACACCAAATCCCAGACCCCACACAAGAAATAAACCCACTTATTTTGCCCACCTCTGAGCATCGGGACAATCTGTGCTTTCCTTATGTTCAATATACTCAAGGTGTGTACTTAGCCTCTCTGACAATCTGACAATCTGTGCTTTCCTTATGTTCAATATACTCGAGGTGTGTACTTAGCCTCTCGTCACTGTGGTTTTGTCAGAATTGCACATAAACTCTCACCGACGTGACTTTCTTTCTGTTTCACACAGGAGATCACAAAATGTGAAGTATTATGGTTTTGCATTTAATTAACTCAAGGGAATTTAATGAAAATAAAAGTGTAACACAATATGTAAAATCCTTTTACTTTAGCCAAAAGTAAGATTTTCACTGAGCTTTTCTCACTGCACTGGGTCTGCTGTTCTCTGTCTAAGTTCTCATCATCTCCAGGTGACATCAAACAGGTAAGCAATTCAAATTGAGTTTCTTATGTGTAGATTCAAGTGTGGTCTGCTTTTGTGGTAGTGAGCTGGTAGAGTTCCCAGATATAATAGGAAAATGTTCAGTTAAATTTGAATTTCAGATAAAAGAACAAATGTATTTTGAGAGTAAATATGTACTACAAGTAAATATGTACTAAATATGTACTATTAGACAAGTCACACTTGTACCAAAAACTTATTTATCATTGATATGAAATTCAAATTTTTTATTCTCTATTTTCTGTTACCATGTTTTTCTCTTTGAAATTTTGTTGTAAATTGAGAATTTATAATTGTATATATTTGTGGAGTAAAATGATGTTTTGATATGTGCATGCAAAGTGGACTGATCAAATAAAGCTAATTCACATCTCACTTTAAATACTTGGGATATATGTCTACTAAAAATATATTTTTTGTGGTGAAAACATTTGAAATTATTCTCTTAGAAACTCTGAAGTACACACTACACTATTATTAACTAATGGAAGATGTTTTACATTTTTATTTGCTAAATCTGTCAATCCTAGTTGCTGGGCTTGTTGGAAATAGAACATTCTTACAATATTTGTATTTACATGCCTATGAAAGTTAGCACAGAAGGGTGTCTAAAATAAGCCCAAACCTGTAAGTTTATTTTATTTTAGCAGAGATAGGTCTATAAACCCTATCCAGAAGCTTTTGTACATCTTAACCTGTTTGGCATTAGAATCTTTAGAATAATCAAATAAGATAAAATATTATGGGAATGAAAACACCCCAAGGCTGCTTTCTTTTCTTAAAGCCCCAATCCATAAATAGTATCTCTGAGCTGGTTTATAGGACAACTTTCTATTGTCTGAATCAGTATTAGACTGGGTGTGTCCCTTTCACCTCCAACAGGACACAATAGGAACAAAGTTCCAAGTCCAAGTTCAATATTTGGCTTTTGTTGAATATATTACAACTACTGATTTTTCATGCACAAAAGTTCCTTTCATTAAATTTTGATGTCTGATTCTGTGTCTTTCATAGAAACTGAATTCACTCACACAAAGATTCAATTTGAAGCTTGTTATGAGGAATTCTCCCCCTAAAGACTTGCATCCAGGGCCACCAGCAATGGTATTGTTCTTCTATGTGGCTCCCATTGTAATGAGTGTACAATCCAAATCCTTAGATGTACTGCAAATTTAATTGAAAGAAGCATTTCAGCACTAAGATCTATTATCCAGTGAATTAAAGGGGAAATAAGAAACTAACATTCATGTGTGTCTAGGGTCTGCCAACATGCCAGATGAAAAAATATATTGGCTCATAAATTTTTTTGAAAAGAGTTTTGTAATACAAAACGTTGAATAATGAAAAGGGGTTGATATCTACAAATAAGGCCGATGTGATCTCTATAGCACTATCCCCATTTCTAATGAGGGTCCACTTCTATAAGTGGCCAGTCCTTAATTACATGGGCAAAGTGAACAAAGACATAGAAGTGACAAAGTGAACATACCTCATTCCTGGACAAGAGTCTAAATGAGAGAACTGCCATTATCAAAGGCCCTCGCACTCATCACATGAGGGCAATGTGTGTTATAAAAATGGCAGGCTGTACATAGTATGCCCCTGCTACTGATGGCTTCTTATTTCTACATAAAATTCATGTAATTCTTCTAAGAGGTTACTTGGCCATAGCAGATTGATTTGGGTCTTGACCAAATTGATGGTAGCCTTTATTAAATTACAAACATGATTTCTACAATGATTGCACTTGTTTAGCATATAAAATTTTTTGCCAGGAAGAAACTTTTCTTGATCTTCTATATTATCCAGAAAAAGAGTCCTTTCACTTTCAGCCCCTTCAGACAGCTGTTGTCACTATATAGTGAATCAACATCTGTCTTTGACTGATTTGTTATCTTTCCTGTGCTTTTTGTTGCAAGTTTTAGCAAGCAGTGAAATGAAAAAAAACCAAGAGATCAAATTTGACGCAGACTAATAAAAATCTTACCCTCATCTTAAATCTTCGGAATTTGGATTGGGGTGGTGAGGCAGTTGTGGTTAGGATTCTAGTTAACTGAGCTCTTACTCTTACTCAGAATGCACTCACTTACTGCACTATGGAAAGGCAAGAGCATTTTAGAAACATCTCTGTACCATATCCATGAAGCTGCATATGTCTTCCACATGCCAGTGACTTATGCGAATCCCAGGGGAGGCATTCTCCTTCCCAGAACTTACAGTGGTTCCTAGGATGCTGAAGTCCCATAATTTTATTGATTCTGACTTTAAGTATTACAAATGCCATCAAGTTGAAATTTGGCAAAACCATTTGTTCTGTAGATATGTTTTTTAAAATCCTGAGTTTGAAGTGCTTGGGGATGCTGTCTGAAATGAGAGTCCCGAATGGGAAATTCCCCTGAATGGGAAAAATCCATTACTTGCCACACAGGTTTTATGGGGGTTGCCCTATATCAGCGAAGTCCTGGATAAGTTAAAGACAGGAAGGGGAACATGGTACAAGTCCCAACCCCTTTCTCCAGTCATTTATGGCCATGAGGGCTGCAGGAAGGAAGAGGGCTTAGAGAAGAACATTTGTAGAGAGAGAGGGCACAAGGACACTGCCGGGCAGCAGGGGCTGCAGCCATCATGCAGTGACTCCTTTGAAAAGCTGTGCTTTGCCAGCTTCCATGATGATTCTCCAAAGTCCTTTAATGAACTTCCTCCTAAAACAGGAGGGGACAATTTTGAAAGCAGCCGTGGTTTGGTGTAGACCCCTGGGATACGGAGCTGGCCACAATCAAATATTAATACTAGTATTTTTGTATCCATCAGCTGATGAGGCTGGTGAGGTCTGGGATGAGTGATGTTATCTGCAAATAGCCCCAGCCACTGTGGGACATTCCATTTCATTGAAAATCTTCTGTACTTTTCATCAGTACCACCTTTCAGGGGAATCCAAGCTATCTGGGATACTGCTAATTGGTATATGCAAGCCACACTGCTGGCCCGTGAGAGCCTTTTTGTAAGAATGCTACTGACCCGAGGAGTTCCAGCCTATGCTTTTAGAATAGTGTTCTCAATTTTGCCAAAGCATAAGAACCACCTGAGACATTTGTCAACATGTAAATTCTGAGGTCCATCTGTCAGAGATTCTGATTCAGTTGGCAGAGGGTGAGGTAGGTGGTGATTGGGGGGATGATGTCTGGGGAATCTGTATTTTTAAGAAGCACGCCAGGCATCATCATGATCAGCGAGTTTAAGAACATTTACTTTGAGTGGGGTTAGTGTCTAAAGTGCCCCAGTTAGCCAGATTTTGCTTCGAATTTGATCTCTGGGATTTGATGGACAAGTATATCATGTTGCCTTCTTCATTACTTACCAACTTCATAGACTTTGGTGCATTTTCCCTTTTATTCTTTAGAGGATAAGGAGTCCAAATCTTTCAGTCTTTCTTCCTGTGAAAACTGCTTGACCCACGTGTCTCCAGCCCTGTGTGGATATTGATTGTAAGGACCAGAACTGCAGACAGTTTTCCACATACTGTGCCCAAAAGGGCAAGCACAAGTCTTTACCCCTCTCCCCTCATCTTCAGACTCTCTCTCACCATCTCTGCACTCTAACCGCACAAAACCACCTATGAAAATTCAGTGGGCCTTTTATCTCAGATTTTTTTTTTTCTTTCTGGAATACCAAATCCACTCAACCCATCTATATGCAGCTAATTTGCACCTCTTTCAGCTTACTTGAGTCCTGCCATCTATATGTGGCTTATAGCACCATCGGGTTACATCTAGGAAAGAATTTGTCACATTCCCTCAATTTATTTTACACCAGGTTTCTGACAGCAAACACAGTGCTTGGCTCATGGTCTGTGTTCAGTACATATTCACTGAAGAAAATAAGGTTTATTTGTTACATTTTCTGGTGTCATCCAGCATTCATGCACTTCTCTGTTTGCAGGAAGATGGCAGGGAAAGTGTCTGCAGAGGAAGCCCTTGAACTCTGGCAAAAGTGAAAGCCCCAATCCTGGAGCTTCACAGGTACGTTTTGCATTCTTATAAATGCTGACACACATCTCGCAATGTTACATCAAATGGGAGTTGTGAGAGAGCCTTCTCTTTTGTCCCTGTAAGCATTTCATATATTAGTTTTTTTTTTCTTTTTTTAGACAGAGTCTCATTATGTCGCCCTCGGTATTGTGCTGTGGTGTCACAGCTCACAGCAACCGCAAACTCTTGGGTGTAAGCGATTCTCTTGCCTCAGCCTCCCAAGGTAGCTGGGACTACAGGTGCCCTCCACAACGCCCAACTATTTGTTGTTGCTGTTGTCGTCACTGTTGTTTAGCAGGCTGGAGAGCTGGGTTTGAACCCAGCAGCCCTGGTGCATGTGGCCAGTGCCCTAACCACTGAGCTATGGGTGCCGAGCTGAGCATTTCATATTTTGAGCATCTTGGTATATCCACAGTCTGGGAGCTTTCTCTGTGCTCTTCTAAGTATCTTTTCAGGACACTTATAAAACACCAGACAGCCTCACTTTGGATCTCTATGGAAACTCATTTTTGTACTGAGAAAATGTTTATTTCTATTTGCTTTATGTTTTTTAGTTTTTATAGTTCTCTCTCTGCTTTGAAGAACAGAGCTCTTAAACTCATCATGAGCCATTTGGATACAGATGACTGTAAATAGGACATATTTTGTTGGATTGAAATGAGAGAAAAGTCTATAAAAATATAACGAATAGAACTCAACTAAATAGTATTATGTGGGGAATGATGTCTTGAAAAGGAAAGGATACTTTCACAACTTGCATGGAAACCTCTCTTAAGAACACCTATCTACCTATTCAACTCAAAGTTCTAACAAAGACCTGTTAGCTCCTGTGGTGGTTTGAACCCTGCTACTTTTCTGAATATGTCTCTAACTGTATTGCACTCGCCCACTGAGCTCCAACCAAATTGGCCTCTGCTTTCTTGTTCACTCAGCCTAGATCATTTCCCCATCCCTTTTTCTTTAACCTCTGCTCAAATATCACTTTTGCAGTGAGTTGTTCTTTTGCTATCTTATACTAAAAAAAAAAAAAAAAAAAAAAAAAAAGCCTGCATCCCCTGTTTTGCCTGGCACTATTTAGCTTCCACTTCGCTTTATTTTTCTCTAAAACACTCATCACCTCCTGATATACTTTACATTCATTTGTGCATTTATTTTGTCTTTCTCCCCGGCTAGAAGGTCAACTCCACGAAGGCTGGGGCTTGTCTGTTCACTGCTGGATCTGCAGCCCTTAGTGCAGTGTCTGACCATTGAGTGGGAGGCCTATCAATACCCACCATTCAATATTGAATTTAAGTTTTATCATATAGTATTTGTAAGTCTGCATTATTATTAAAAGATGGTGCTTAACCAAGGAAGAATAAAAAGTTTCAGAATATTTACTTCCTAAACTATTGAGTTTTAGACAATTTTAGTATTGAAGTGTAAAAATCTTTCATGGATTATTTTAACCCAACCCTAGTAAGATCTTTTAGAAGATAAGGAAAATCTTTATCACAATCTATTATGACAAAAGATTTATTATATATTATTTATTTATTATATATTATATTATTATATATTATATTTTTATTATAATAAAAAGTGGAAACAATATGGTTGCTAGAGGTGATCAACAATGAGTTGTTTAATAAGTTAATGTATGTGATACATTGGATTCTTATACAGTGATGAAAAGTAATATTACTATGGGAAAATGTTTCTGATGTACTTTTCAGTATATAAAATAATATATATCTCTTCAAAACATGATTTCAACATTGATATGGGGGACTGCAAAGAAATACATTGAAATACTAATGAAACTGAGATATAGATAGTTTAAGTAAACTGCCCAAGGTCACACCGCTACTGACAGGAGGATCCAAGGCCAAGTGGCTCTGGCCTCAGCGTCTCTATCCTACATTCTGCTGCTCTTGCTGGGCCGTGTGCTGTCATCAGCCTTACAGGACCACTCCCTCTAGCTGGAGTTTCTCTGGGGTGGGGGCTGGGTGTCTGTGACCCCCGTGTGCCCTGGCTCACCACGTAGTTGTAGATTTGAATTACAGCCTAACATAACTTTGGGTCATATATGTCTTCTCCCCCAGATAATAGGTTTAGATCTCAGCAGGTACAAATCAGTCTTTTAGTTTTAACAGAAATAGAATATTGAATAGTAAATACTCTGCAGGACTTCTGTAATGACAGTGAAGGAAACCTTCTCAGTATGGAGGGATGCTTGTCTTTTCTTTTCTTTCTTTCTTTTCCTTTTTATTTCTGTTTCAGGGCTGGAAATACTGCTATTGACCATCGTGGAAAGGATTTAGATAAAATATAGATCTATTTTTTAGACAGACCCCATCGCTAAGTTATATTAGTTAATACTTGAGGCAACTCTCAGATTGTGGCATCAGTTTGTTTTATGTCAAGCTCAGGTAAAACATCTTTTAAAGAATCACCATTGGAAAAGTTTATTATTTGAATATTTAACCTAAATTCAATGTTAATAGCCCTGGATTAGAGTTTATGATCACAGGAAGTAACTCACTAGTTGGTCACCATTCATTCTTCTGTTTCCTGAAGCAGCTATCTTGGTATCTAAGATGTCCTGTTTATAAACAGTCATCTAAGAGGCCAGAGAGCAAAGAGAGCAGCGTGATGGATTGCCCTCAGCAGGCTGACTCCGCCTGTCGTTCTCACTGGTTCTAATTAAAAGACGACTAAGTCAGGGGTCTGAGGCAGGGATGACAATAGGACAGCAGTCCTCAAAGTAGCAGCAAAGGAAAATGGATGCCTGTGAGTGATTGCATGATGTCTGAATTAATGGCCAGGAAATGAGCGATTATTGCATCCTTACAGCTAGGCTGTTTTATAAAGCTCATGGCATGTTCAGAGCCATATACTTGAACTTGGGGAAATTTAAGAGAAGAATTTGTTCACTTATTTATTGGCTTGATATAATGCATATCTAAGCAGTGCTTAAACTAAGGGGAAATACACTTTCTGTTACTGCTGTTTTAGTATCCATGAGGCTAAAATAAGCATAATCGTATGAAACTCATTTTGCAGACATTTGTAGTCTCTAGCCAGCTGTTGACTTAGAGAAGCAGTTTTACTACCACTGCCTCTGTTCTTGACTTAGAATAATTCAGTTCGTATTTAAATAGCTGTTTTACTGTGAAAGCAAAGCTTCTAAAATCTTTCTTTTCCTTTTGTTTTAAAACAATATATTTTCACAGCACTTCTATTTGCTGAGTCAATGACAAGTATCCTTATTTTACGGTGGCCGCTTAGCTCAATAGGTTAAAGCATCACACAAAAGAGGCCAAGGTCCAACACAGGTCCCCTTGTGGGGTGAGCCCCACACTCCTCCCCTCTTCCTGCCGACCCTCCCCCAGGGACCTTCCCCCCCAACTTCCCTCCCTCCTCCTAACCCCAGTCGCCATCTTGTAATGGCGTCCATTTATCACAGGTTGAAGCGGGTGAAAGGGTGAGGGTGGATTAGAGCAAATCCATCACCACTGCTGGAAACCCAACTGATTTTGCCAGCCTCACAGAGCGAGGGGTGGGAGGGGTCAGGGGAGTAATTTTATGCAAACACCAGCATGGTATGTAAATAGAGAAACTGAGATATTGATGCGCTATATTGCTAGATTCTAAAAAATTCATCCTTTTAATAAATTTCAAATTTACATGATTTTCACCCCTACTTTTCTGTTGAATTTTTTTAGACATGATTGTGAAAACATTGGCCACCATCTATAGGCTGTATCACAGATGGGCACTTAATTATTTCTTAAACTATCTTTTGTTCTAAAAATAACCATCTCAAATTTAATAGTTCCAAAACAGATGTCAAATGAAACCTTGCTCACATACATCTTCTCACAGAGAATGGCCTACCTTAGGGGAACCTCTAGGGAATAAAGAAGAAAAAAATACCAGAACTTAACACTGACTCCCAAAGGCAGATGATTTGGGCTGAGGCAGGAGACGTTGTATTTGGCCTGGTTTTGTTTTTGCAGGACAGTTATTCTTAGAGTGTCTGACCTTCCTTCCTCTTTTGGATTTCTTTTACTGTGGCTAGCATGGGATCCTCTGATTTCTTTCTTTGTTTCTTTTTTTTCTTTTCTTTTCTTTTTTTTTTTTTGAGGCAGAGTCTCACTATGTTGTCCTTGGTAGAGTGCTCTGGCATCACAGCTCACAGCAACTTCAAACTCTTGGGCTCAAGTGATTGATTCTCTTGCCTCAGGCTCACAGGTAACTGGGACAATAGACGCCCTACACAATGCCCAGCTACTTTTCAGTTGCAGTTGTCATTGTTGTTTTAGCTGGCTGGGGCTGGGTTCTAACCCACCAGCCTCAGGGTATGTAGTTGGTGCCCTAACCACTAAGCTACAGCCGCGGCCGATCCTCTGATTTCTCCCTCCCTCCCTGACTCCCTCTGTTTCTTCCTCCAGTTGGTGGTGCTGCCTAAAAGACCTGCTACTCAGAGGCACTTTCAGGGACATTGGTGGCTGAGGTCCCCACCAAATATCTCATTATGTACCAAGCCCCCCAATTAAGTTAAATAGAAAGACTCCATAGAGATGAGAAAAATCTGTCTCATACTTCTTTACTTCACTCAAGTACATGCTGTAGTTTCCTCATAGTGTGCCTTTGGTGAATGTTAACTGAGTTGAGTAGGAAAAGAAGCCGGGGCCTGCAAATGCTATTAATACGTTTCTCTGATGAGAGTGATTTGGCTTCATTTTGCAACGTGCATACCTTGGATAACCACAGTATGGTCTTATCAGGACAGGTCGCCTTAACTCTGCACTTCAGGCTTATTTTCTATTTATGAATGACCTTGAGGCTTAGGGTCACCCACCCTTACATTTGCTACCCACATTATCCATTACCTGATTCTCACTGTCTGAGAATGCTATTCCTGGGGACCCTCTGGCTTTTCTGTTCTAGTTTCTTCTTCTCCTGGGCTAGAAAGGTAGCTGCTGGGTTTATCCCAACCACATTTCCCACCTTCTCCATACAGTGAATAAAAAGGGTAGAGAGCAGGCTTCCTCTCTCAGGCTTCAAAAAGGTTGCCAGAGTCCTAATTAAGAGCACAGATTCTGGGACAAGACTGTTTGGATCAAATCCCAGCTCCATCACTGTTAATTGTGTGGTGTTAGGTGAGTTGCTTGACCTTGTCATATGCCCGCCACGTTTTCATCTTTCGATGGCAATAATGGTATCTACCTCACTGGTGTGTAGTGAGCGTCACTTGGTTAATATTCGTAAAGCACTTAGCCTAGCAGAGAAGTACTGTGTAAATGTTACCCAGATGATGAGAAATGATGCCCCCTCCATCTTCCCTCTAATGACCTTGCTTTTCCCTGCAGGACCGGGCTGCAAGGAATGAGGCTGTGTGTTTGGGCCCCAAGAACCAAGTATCAGCTGCCTGCAGTTCCCAGCCCCTGACAGAGGTGTACTGCAGGGTTAGGACATTTTCCCCTCCCCAGCCTGTGGGAAGCCTTGGCCCTGACGTATGGCGGGTCCTCAGCATAGGGCCCTGCTGGCTGTCAGCTGTGCTGCGGCTGAGTGCGTGTGTGGTCTGTGAGGTACTGGGTTTGGTGGTAAACTAGAATCTCTGGGTTAAAATGTGTTTTGAATTCAAGATATTCCAAGACATTTTTAGAACAACAGAAAGCAACTCAAGAGAACTAGAGAGAAACTCTGGAAATATGTGTGAAAGACAGAAAAACCCAAGGAATAGAATGATAAAAAATATCAGTTTGGAGATAGTTTAGAGATGTTAGTTACTTTCTCAGTATTAACATGTACTCACTGTATTTATGAACTAAATGCACCCCCAATCTTGACAAATAGGCTGAAATCATCCCTCAAGGATGTGCATGTCAAGGGCGAGGGAAGGACCAACACTGCCAACTCCTACAGGGCTCAGAAGTGTCCCAGTGTCTCCTTCAGAAGTCTGCTCAGAGCATCTTAGAACTCTCCATATTTCTTATTAAATCTGGCACTTTTTTTTTTTACAAGTGCCAACAACAGAAATAAAATAAATATAATTTTTCTAATTTACTGTTATCTTTTACTTTTGTTTGGTGGCTAGTTATGGGAGGCATGAGGAAACTATTTATATGGATTTTTTTTTTTTTTTTTTTGAGACAGAGCCTCAAGCTGTCTCCCTGGGTAGAGTGCCATGGCTTCACTGCTCACAGCAACCTCCAACTCCTGGGCTCAAGTGAGTCTCCTGCCTCAGCCTCCCAAGTAGCTGGGACCACAGGTGCCTGCCACAACGCCTGGCCATTTTTTGGTTGCAGCCGTCATTGTTGTTTGGTGGGTCTGGGCTGGATTCGAACCCGC
>CAUYTI010149734.1:0-18231 GCA_963575145.1 Galago senegalensis | reverse complement strand
CTTGAGCCCAGGAGTTGGAGGGTGCTGTGAGCTGTGATGCGATAGCACTCTACCCAGGGGAACAGCTTGAGACTCTGTCTCAAAAAAAAAAGAAAAGAAATACAAGCACAACATAAAAAGCTGCCTGTTGACACGTGCAAGCACATGTGAAATTCAAGGTAACTGCAAGGTTTTCAAAAACATCTCCACAATTCCTGATGCTGAAAGCCAGGTCAGCTATCCAAGAAGCAGGTTTACTCATGTCGGGCATGCTCTGAGCTATTAGAATTCAATTTATGTAACCATTCTGAGCAACTGAACTGGAAACTAAAATCCGTAGTTACCAGACTGGTTTTATCACTACATGACACCTATGTAAAAAAAAAAAAAAAGGTCTTTCTTCATGCTGAGGAGTGAATTTTGTAAGTATGATATTTAAATTTTGAAAAAGCACTGTGCTTTGCACATAACAAAGTTGCCACCCAGATCAATTGTTCTCCTCCTTAATGCTTTAGATTTTTCCAGATGCTAGAGCTTTTTGTAATTTGATCTAAAATAAACAAAAAGTTGTTTTCAAAATTCAACACAGCATTTAGTGCCATTTTAGCATTCTCATGATTTACCATAGTTGCTCACTCCATCCTTGCCTTTCATTCTTCACGTGGCTTCCAAGATGACCACTTGTGGATTTCCTCCTTCCTGGCTGGTTTGATTTTGTGTATCTTCCTGTCCTCTACATTCTGTAATATTCCTCTACATTTACTACTTAGACGAATTCATCCAATCTCCATCTACTCTTCATTTGCTCCCCAATTTATGCCTTTAGCCTAGACTTCTTTTTTGAGTTCAGACTCATCTATCCAATTGGCTACTTGGCAACTCTATGTGTGTCTAATGGGCATCCCAGACCACCTTATCCGAAATCTACCTCTTGCTTCCTCGCTCCTACCACCACCATTATTCTGAGATCAACTTTTACTATAGATTTCCCCTTCGTAGTAGTGGAAACTCCATCCTATCCAGTTTCCTAGGCCAAAGATGCTTGAGACATCTTCACTTTATTACCCACTTGTATGTCAACAATTACCATATCCTGTTAATCATTCGCAACACAATGGATGTCTGATTCATCCATTTCTTACCCCCTCTACTGACATCTCCTAAACACAAAGCTAGGTTCTTTCCAGTTTTGACTGTTTCTCACAAAGCCACTACTCATTATCCTTGAATAAGACTGTGCCCACATATGTTTCTCTGGGGTAACAGAGTTTTATTTAAATAGATATAGTGTGATTGCCCTTCAGAAGGTTAGTACTAGTTTGCACAGCCTTCACGGGGAGGGTGTGAGAAAAGAGTAATGTTTAAATGTCTTCCTATATCTTCCAGGATTTATCAAAGAAGAAAAGTGGTTAGAACGTCAGACTAGAAAACGGTAGGAGCAGACGAGGAATCTGATGCTATTATCAGGTCAAAAACTGCTGTTCTTCCATAAGTGATGAGATTCTGCATGTGGAAGGTAAAGTTTTTGTCAGTGAAAATGGAGAAAGGACTTTTTTTCCCCTAAGATGTTTCAGCCAGAGATATTTCAAGAACCTACTTCAATTTTGGAGATATTAGGATTGGGATATGTTTTGTCTATTTTTCTACCTATGTCTGATGTTGTAGGTTTAAAAAGTACCCCAGAAATCATTTGTCTAATAAACTTTCCCAATTTATTAGAAATAGAAGTTTCATTGTCAACCTAAATATCAAAGTTTTGCCTGTGAGTAAATTTAAAAGCAATTTATAGGAAATGTCTAGATCATCATTAATTGGATAAAAAGTGGGCATTAGAAGTAATTTAGTGGAGAATAAATGACTTATTAATAAAATAAATGAGATAATCATAACCATCATCTTCTTTTCATTTATTTTAATCATTACCTTACAGAACGAATGTTGCAAAACTTTTCCACCCCTAAGGTGTAAATTTAGTGCTTTAATGGGGTTAATTTAGGAGCTAAGTATATATAGAAATATGGCATATCCTGAAAAGTTCTAGTTCACGGTGAAGATGTACCCCTGTGGTGAACATACTTATCTTAGTGAGGGCAAATGTAGACCATGAATGGAGCACATCCCAATGTGCCTCTCATCAATCAGAGAGTGACCCTCATCAGGAGGGGAGAAAAAGAAGTGTCAAAGGATTGAATCAGATTGAAACAAAGGAGTCTTGCAGGGACAGAGCTGTTGTACTATCCTGAGACTCAGCTCTGGCTTGATCTTTTGTTCTGCTTCAGGTGACCTAGTATAAGGGAAACTGCTGGCCTTTCATGCTGGAGAGAAGAGTCAGGGTAGGCTGTCATGCCACTTACACAATATGACTTCTTACAAGTTCAGTATATTTCAAAATATAGGTTATATTCTGGGCTGTGGGTGAAGATTCTTATTTGGATCAAATATGAGGACAGCAAACGGTAGACTGTAAGTTGCCAGGGGGAAGTAGCTAGATTATCCCAGTGAGTTCTGCACTAGGCTAGGACTTGGCTATGCTAAAACACCTCACATCAAACTACTGTAGGGTTGATCTTGACTGAAAGCCAGTGGTAAAAGGCAGACCACGTGCCCCTGTATACAGCAATCTTCAGGTATATTAGCTCTGAGTAAGTCCTGGTGCATAACATGAAATTTGATGGCCCAGATATATCAGGACACAACTTACCTGAATCTAATCCAATGCAAGTGACTCCAATCAGATGCAAATGACTCTGAATCTGGTCATATGCAAGTGACTCTGTGGCCCTGAAGTTAAGTATGCTGCAGCCTGGTCTGCTCTGCACTGGCTTGGAGCTCCATGTCTTGGTGAGAAAAGACTTTGCTATAACATTGCAGAGGGATCAAAATAGAATTAATCACATTATGCTCCACTACCCTCCCCAACTGCTGGACACTTATGATAAGAGTAGAGTGGAAAGAATCTCGAGGAAGATGGCAGAGGGGCTGCTGTGCTCTTCCCTTGATAGGACTGACATGTGGCTTTCATGCCTTTGTTCCAAGTGGATTTGGAAGGCTCATGTGGTACTGTGAGACTAGAAGTTATAAGAAAAATATCTTTCAATTAAATAAAAAGTAATTTTAATTGTTACCATTTACTTAGCTTTCATTGGTTATCTGGCAACTCCTGAGAGATTTACATGTATTATTTCTTTTAATCATAACCACAGCATCATTGTCATGGGGCATCTATTCCCGTGGTAGTGGAGAACTGAAAGAAACCTAGGTATCTCCATTTGGGGGGAAATGGAGCAAAACATAATATGTGGTAGACACATTCTATAGGAGAAAAATGAACAACATACTCATATGTAGCTGGGTAACTAGAATAACTAGATACACTATAGAGGGAATTTTTAAACAAAATTTGAATTAAAAAAGACATAGAGAGATAATGAGATTTATAGTACAGTGCCATTTATAGGAAATAAACACAATAATTACAAACACTACATTTAAAGATGCATGCATATTGAAAGACAAATATCAAATGCATTGGGGTAGATGCCTTAAGGAAGAAGTGTCTAGGTAGCTGGCAAGATTAAAAGGAACAAATAAGAATAAAGAAGAAGCCTTGTAATGAATGATAATGATAGTTTGCAGTGAAATGGGGAATATATTTAAAATGAACTCTCCATGAGTTTAAAAGACATTCTAAAAGGCCTTGGATCATAATTAAGAATAATACATAAAGGCAGCACCCGTAGCTCAGTGGGTAGGGCACCGGCCACATACACGGAAGCTGGCGATTTCGAATCCAGACCGAGCCAGCTAAACAACAATGACAACTGCAACCAAAAAACAGCCGGGCATTATAGCGGGTGCCTGTAATCCCAGCTACTTGGGAGGCTGAGGCAAGAGAATCACTTAAGCCCAAGAGTTTGAGGTTGCTCTGAGCTGTGATGCCACAGCACTCTACCCAGGAGAACAGCTTGAGACTCTGTTTCTAAAAAAAAAAAAAAAAAGAATAATACATACAAAAAGTATGTGAATGCAGCTAAAATTGTACATATGATTTTTATACTCTTATATTTTGTGGTAGAAAATAACTCTTAATATAATAAGGACATTTGTACTTGAATGTTTATAGCAGCTGAATTCACAATTGCAAAGATGTGGAAAAAAACAAAGTGCCTATCAACACATGAATGGATTAATAAGCCACAGTACATCTAGACCATGGAATACTATTCAGCCATAAAAAATATGGAGCCTTGACATCTTTTCCATTTACCTGGATGGAGTTGGAGAATATTCTCTTAAGTATCTCAAGAATGGAAAAGCAAGCATCCCACGCACTCAGTACTAAGTTGAAGGTAGTAGAATAATAGCTGTAGGCCCACAGGAGAGAAAAACAATTAAATTCAAGAAGTGGGGCAGAGGGAGGGGTTCAGTAAATTCCTACCAGTGGGGTACAATGCAGGGGTATATGCAGCACCTCTTAGGTGAAGGACTCAACTACAACTCTGGCTCTACCACGCAAATGCAAACGAAGTGACCTAATTGTATGTACCCTCATATTAATCTGAAATAAAAAGAAAGAATATCCAGCTCAAGAGGTTAGAAAACCAACAATAAATTAAACAAAAAGAATGAAAAAGGAGTTAATGGAAGAGAGTACCAAGATCTACTGGAGAAGGTAAAGCCAAGAGCTAGTTCTTTGATAAGACTAACAAAATTGACAGATTTTACATTCCGTGGATCAAGAAAATTTTAAAAAGAAAAAAGGTACAAATAATAATATAAATAAAAGTGGAACATAACCAGATTCAGAAGACTTTAAAAAACAATTTGGGAAGTATATGAGGATATTTTACGTTTGTGTTTCCTCCATTCTGGGTCCACAGCCCTTTTCCCTTCACTTTCGCTGCCGTGGAATTGTGGTACCCCATAAAACACCAGCACAGAAGCTGCACTGTGGCCTCTGTTTTACAGAGAATTTGGCCAAAGCAAAGAATAAAATGGAATCCTTGAGTGATATATACGTTGATTCAAATGTTTATGTTATTTGAATATTGAATTTAAATCTCCTGAAGCATAATGAATACAATATTTCGAATTGTCAAGGTCTGGTGATGAGTACAGCAGTGTTATATCACTTGAAAAATTGCCTTAAGAATATTTTTTAAGTAAGTTTTATCTATGAGAAATGTCTTGAATCCTACCCTGTGTTTATGTTATCCAAAGTTTCTGTTCTCTATACAGACAGTCCCCAACTTACAAACATCCAACTGATATAGAACCTATCTTGTTCATAATCTGGGGACTGCTTGTAGAGAGGCAATTAAATTCAACTAAACTAATTATCTTATATCTCATATGTATGTTCCTCTGAATAAATCTTTTGTTTTTTTCTGAGTCAGATTTCTGGCGACTTGGTATTTGCAATCAGGTGATTGTGCATCTTGAGGACGTTTCATACAGTATTACTTTGCTGTGCCACCGTTTCCCTATCAGAACCAAAGGAATTTTTGTAGGCTTCTAGCAATATTGTTGAATAATAACTCTCAGCCTTTAGGTTTCTTTGGAAATAACTTCAGCTGAAGAGAACTGCCTTGTCCAAATTCAAGTTTTCTTCTGGAAATAGCCCATATTCAAAGAGTTGTTGACACCATGACTTTTAGCTATATTCAATAGCATGAATATGAAGACTTGGTTTCCTCCCCATAATTCAACAACTCTATGGGGCCATTTGGGCTTCACAACCCTAAGAAGTTGTCTGGGGCATTGTTGTGAACGCACCACTCCCAATTTGTACCCCATAACCAATCCTACTTCATTCTCCGTCTCCTCACCACAAGCGAAGACCTCTTTTCTTATTTTCTCTTTTTTCCTTCCCTTCCTTCCTTCCCTTCCTTTCTTTTCTTTCCCTTCCTTCCCTTCTTTCTTTCCTTCCTTTCTTTCTCTTTCCTTTCTTCCTTTCTATCCTCCTCCCTCCTTCTCTCTCCTTCCTTCCTTCCTTCCTTCCTTCCTTCTTTCCTTCCTCCCTTCTTCCTTTCTTTCTTTTGTTTTGTTTTTGTTATTGAGACAGAGTCTCACTCTGTTGCTCAGGCTAGAGTGCTGGGGCATCAGCCTAGCTCAAAGCAACTTCAAACTCCTGGGCTCAAGCAATTCTACAGCCTCAGCCTCCCAAATATCTGGGACTATGGTCACTCACTAGGACACCTGGTTAATTTTTCTGTTTTTAGTAGAGACAGGGTCTTGCCGTTGCTCAGGCTGGGTCTCAAACTCCTGAGCTCAAGGGATGCTCCTGCCTCAGCCACCCAGAGTACTAAAATTACAGGCATGAGCCACTGTGACTGGCCTAAGACCCTATTTCTTAATAAATTTTCTACCTGATCTACATTGTTCAGTTAGCCTCCAATGGAAGCTATAATACGAAAAAAAGCGATGTAGCATGTTGGAAAAGAACTGATATTGAAATCAGAATATACTTGTTTTAACCCTAATGCTATGCCAATTCTACAAGTTGCACTGCCTGAGTCTTAACATCCTCACATGTGAAATGAGAGAGTAATTTCCTCATAAAAATTTTTGATAATGTACATAAGTTCTTATTAATTATGATCATGATAATGTTGATGATAATGATTTTGATAATTGCTGTTATTAATATCAGGTAATGTCAGAATTCAGTAAGAGCAATAATTCTCTTCATTTTCCTTTTTCCTCTCCCCTTCTTCTCTTCCATTTTCATCCCCTCCCTTCTTCTCTTCCTCCCTCTTCCTTTTTCTATTTTTCTTTTTTAGCTGAAATTATACGTAAGACCCTAATACTAATCCCTAAAGAACATCTGCAGAGCTTGAGACTCCCTCAGATTGTAGTATTAAAACCACAAATCGTAAGGCTCTCTGAAGGATTGGATCTCGTAATTGCTAAACAAAAGCTCAGTCATGACGCAGTGCCAAGTCACAAGCCAGTCAGACATTAGGAGGATTAGGCTGCTGATGCAATTCTCCATAGCTATAGCCCTGAGAAAATACATACCTATCTCAACCAGTGGTATGAACCTGTTAAGACTTCTGTAAACATTTCAGTGTATTCCTTAGCTGACCATTATTAAACTTCCTTTTAGAGGGGAAATTAGGAATCACCTCATGTCTTTGATGTGAATCATCAATTTCATTTCTTAGTCAACTTAATTGCTTCTTTGGAATCCATTATAAACAAATAGTGGGTTTTCCTTTTTTAAAAAAACTTTAAAATCTTCGAAATACTCAAAGATTACAATTCTGTCTTTTTTTTTTTTTTTGAGACAGAGCCTCAAGCTGTCCCCCTGGGTAGCATGCCATGGCATCACAGCTCACAGCAACCTCCAACTCCTGGGCTCAAGTGAGTCTCCTGCCTCTGCCTCCCAAGTAGCTGGGACCACAGGTGCTCACCACAATGCCCGGCTGTTTTTGGGTTGCAGCCATCATTGTTGTTTGGCGGGCCTGGGCTGGATTCGAACCCTCCACCTTAGGTTTATGTGGTTGGTGCCTTAGCCACTTGAGCCACAGGCACTGAGCCAATTCTGTCTTTTTCTTATAAGATTTAAGGTTTATTGGATGCCTACCTTGCACCAACTTCTTTTTCTATAATACTTAGCCTTGAAATAGCCCTTGCAAGTTTACTAGCCCATTTCTGAAATAAAAGAATGACAGACTGAGGCCAAATAACTTTCCTATAGACATAAAATTAATGAACAAAGAGCTAGAATTTGAATTCATATTTTTTGACCCCAAATTTTATATCACCTTCACTGTACCTCTCTGCTTCACAAGTTAAATATTTACAGCTATCTGTACAAATTAAAGAAAAAAAAAAGATGGCCAGTCATGGTAGTTCATGCCTATAATCCTACCACTCTGGGAGGCCAAGGCAGGTGGATCGCTTGCACTCACAGATTTGAGACCATCCTGAGCAAAAGTGAGACCTTGTCTCTACTAAAAATGAAAAACTCAGGCAAGAGGGTTACCTGAGCCCAAGAGTTTGAGGTTGCTATGAGCTATGACGCACAGTACTCTACTGAGGGTGACAAAGTGATATTGTACCTCAAAAAAAAATTAAACATTAAAATAAAATATTAATAATGTTGGATTATTATCACTGAGTTATGGTTGGAGATTTAAACTTAGTTCTGATTGTTTCTTTGTCACCATTCCTGCTTTAGGACTCGGATAGTTACTTAAAACCTAAAACCTGTTGGATGGTATCATACCACTCACAATCACTGTTTGTACATGCAGTACAGTGCAGATTTGCATATATAAACTTTGGGAGTTTTTTTTTTGTGTGTGTGTGTGTGTGTGCACGATATGTGACAGCTGCCAAATATTTCCTAAGAACTTCCTGGGTGTGATGATGAGCTGTTAGGTATAGCAAGAACATACATCATCTCTTATATGATATGACTTTTCAGGGGAAAATACTTATTAAAATCAGGTTTCTATGCCTGCCAGAATAACAAGTATTGAACGTAACTCTCCCACTGTAAACAACACCAAAACCTGGCAAAATATATGTGGCAATAGTTTTCAGACACTGCACAGCTCCAAGCCTTGAGAGAGGGGGGAGACAAAAGTGATCTCCTTGTTTCTCCAGCTTTCCGCCTGAGGGTACTTTCCAGAGCAGAGGTAAACTGGGAGGAGAAAATCAACTGCAGAGTGGAGGCTGCACTAAGATAAAATCACAGAGATTAGAATTCAGTCCACCTGAAATAGCAAAGTATTACAAAAAGGGAACTCTGTAAAAGGGAGTCCTATGACTCTATGTGGGTTTTGTTTTTTCCTGTAGATTTTTGCTTAGAACTGAGCTGGGCAAGTATATAAGACTGCATAAAGTCTAGCAGAAATAGTCTAACAATAGGCAGAAAACTGAAAAGAAATACTAATGGTCATATGATGCTGGGAAATGCTGAGTACTAACAATGCAGTCAGGGCAGAAAAACCTCATTGAATATGTGGACCATTCATTTGAAACCTGTTTTAGATTACCAGAGATGTCATGAAAATACTACCAACTCATGACTCAGACAACAGAAATTAAGTTTCTCATAGTTTCTAGAGACGAGAAGTTCAAGATGAAAGTGCTGGGTGGACTGATTTTTGGTGAGGTCTGTCTTCCTCATTTGCAGATGGCTGCCTTCCCTCTCTGCCTGTATACATTTGGTGTCTCCTATTTTTCTTACAAAGATGCCAGTTGTAGTCTATTAGGACATCGTATGACCTTATTTAATCTTAATTACTTCCTTAAAGACCTCATCTCAGTGAGAGATTGTAGGAGTTCATTGAAAAATAAGACAAAACTACATGTTGTCTACAACAACCCAAATTTCAGTATGAAGACACATACAGATTACAAGTAAATGAACAGAGAAAGACATAGTGTGCTAATGCTAATCAAAAGAAAGGGGAAGGAGGTGTATTAATTTCAGAGGGAATAGGCTTTACAGGAAGGAAAGTTATCAGCATAAGAGAAGCATCACAGACTGTTAAAGGGGTCAGCTCTTCCCAAAACAAACAACGAATAATGTGTATGCACTTAAAAATGGAGCATCAAGATATGTTAGGCAAAAATATACCTACAAGAAGTAGATGAATTCAACATTTTACATACTTTGCATATTCTCAGCAATATTTAAAACTCCACGAGGCTGCCATTTGTCTCTCAGTAAACTCTTCTGATCCATAGAGCTGAGCACAATATTTGGTGTATAGTAGTTTCTCATTAAGTGTTTGCAGAATAGGTAAATAATTACGTATTTATCTATTTTGTGGTTACAAGTTTATATAGTTGATTAGTTGGTAGCCCAATATATTTAATTTCAACCTTCTAATATGAAAATTATTTGGGGAAGCATATATCTGGTACATAAGTAATTACTAAGGGGAAAATATCCCCAAAAGTACCAAATTTGCTTATAGAAGAAAGAAGTGGGAGGATGAAACAACTATCACAGGTTTAGAGAAGAAACCTTATAAAAGTCATTATGAAATAGGTTGTTGTTAGGTGATTTCAGTGAATTCCAAGCACAGTAAACCCAGGAGGTATTTATTTCACCTCAGTCTGGTTTTAAAAGGGTGCACTGAATTCTCAAAAAAACAAGGTGGTTAGTGCAATCAAGGACATGTGTCTTGTTGTGGGTGGCTTGACTGGGATTCACAGAGGAGAACGCAGCTCCTGAAATGTGGCAAAGGAGCGTATCTAGGGAATGTCTCTGATTCCAGTTGCCTTCAGTAGGGCATTTTTGTCCACATGTTTGACTTTCTCTGAAAATTTAAAATCATGAGGGGTGTGTGCAGGTGCACACACTCACATCTGCTCTTGCTCTATCAATAATGCTACTAGAAAAAGCAGCATAGGCATTCAATTAAAATTTGATGCATTAAATAATCAGTAAACTGGAAATGGGGAAGCAGGGAAGCCCAAATCCCAAATTGAAGAGGTAAGAAGTAGAAACTCCATGTTCCTCTCTACTTTGGGGGATCTTAAGCAAGTAAAATGACTAAATGGTGACAACTGGATTATTGGTAAAGATCTAACTCAGGAGCCAAGTCTACTGAGTGTCAGCCACAACTATGTACTTCTAAATTAAAGCCCTATGACTTTAGATCACAAGTTGGAACCCCATGTTATATGCCAAGATATAGCTTGGTATTCAATATATTTTTAAATAGCAAAGGGCAGCAAGGGCTAATTTAATTTGCTAAAAATAAGAGGAGTATATACAAATTTATTTTTTTTGCTCCCTCATGTTCATTAGGAAAACAAAGAAAGGCTTTTTAGACAGCTTTTTCTGTTTTTTTTTTTTTGGCATACAGCCTCACTTTGTCACCCTTGTTAGAGTGCCATGGTGTCATAGCTCACAGCAACCTTAAACTCTTGGTCTGAAGCACTCCTCTTGCCTCAGTTTTTGCATTTTTAGTAAATATAGGTTCTCACTCTCGCTCAGGTTGGTCTTGAACTCCTGAGCTCAAGTGATCCACCCACATCCGCCTCCCAGAGTGTTAGGATTACAGGTGTGAGCCATTGCACTCAGCTTTTTCTGATAACATTGGTTTGCTGGACTGTTGTTTATCTCAAAGTTATTTTATTCAATGTTTTCCTTCTGAATTTTGGAGGCCACTTTTTATTTAAAATCTACTCTCCTCAAATACAACGTTGGCTCTCTTTATACCACAACCAGAATATTAGTTTATTAGAGCTGCTATAGCATAATCTTCCAGTTTTGGAGGGTAGAAGTCCAGGATCAAGGTATCCGTAGGGCTGGTTTCTTCCGAAATCTCTCATCTTTGTTACTAGATGGCCCTGTTCTCCCTGTGTCTTCCTACCATCTTCTCTCTGTGTCCTAATGTCCTTTCCTTATAGAAAGAATATCAGTCTTAGTGGATTAGGGCACACCCTAATGACCTTTTTTTACTTAAAAAAGTAAAAAAAAAAAACTTAATCGATTTTTAAAAGATCATATCTCCAAATACAGCAACATTCTTAAGTACTAGTGGTTAGAACATCAACATATGAGTTTGACATCGTTTCAAGAGTTCAGCCCCAAACAGCCACTACTTCATACCCCTACCCGCGCAGGTACGGCACAGGTGTTTATCAGGGGCTTGGTGAAGACTGGCACCACGTCAACATTCTTAATAATGTAAATACATAAAAACTGTCCAAGTCTAGCCTTACAGATGATATTTGCCTTGTTCCTTTTACTGTCATTTGAGGTGATGAGGAACAGGAGGGGAGGTGATGCTGGACTTGGAGCAAGCTAGGGACTATTACAGTTCAATTTTTGCTCCTTATGGTACAATTCCCTCTTATCTTGGATATCATGGTGCTTTTCGTAGCTTTTCGAGAGATCCCTGACATTTGGTTTGGGAAGAAACCCAGGCTTCGTTTCTCCTTTAGTAACACTTAGTAATAGGTAGATCTCTCACTGGTTCTCTATTTCTGTATTTTGCCTCCCACGTCCTGCTCTTACTGCATGGTAAAGCACAGATGCGACTTGACTAATTTTGTTGACTAGAGAAGTTCTTAAGTCAGATTTTGATACAGACTTCCAAAGATACAGTATGTCTGTTTATCATCAAGGAGGAAAAGAGGCTTAAGGTATTTATAAACTTTGTTTAATTTTATCTCCTCTTCTTGCAACCATCAAAGGAGTAAAGCCAAACATTCTCGTCTAAATGGAATTCCTTCTTATCTGAAGCCGTTTTCTTTAGTTAGTCATCAAACTTTGCCACACTGCCCTGGAAGAAACTGTTCATTCTTAATAGAAATGCAAATGCTGTTTTTCTTTGTTACGAAGTATATTATTCTGAAAGCAAAATTCTATGTTATTTATAGGCTATGGCACAGTGCCCATAAGTGCCATAGCAACTTGTAGAAGGGAAGGCAAGATTTGTAGAGGATGTTTGGTTTAAATGTACTTTAGAAGATTTGTGCGAGGATTTGGATAAATAGAACATAGAGGAAAAGAATACCAAAAAGTCTGCCATGGATTAGAATTCAGGGCTGTCCAACTTACAGCCTGCAGGCCACATGCAGGTTATCTGAATGCTGTTTTGCTTATCTGTGGTGTCAGACATGGCAAAAATAATGGCTAGACTTTGTTTGCCTCTTCAGCTTCTGTTAGTGTTTATGTTTTTAATGTGTGGCCCACACATTAATGTGTAGCAGGAAAAAAAATGGTTGGACATCCCTGCTAGGTGATTTCTATTGTTAAGATGCTATTTTTCAGGTTATTTTCTGAAAACAACCTAAAAATGCAAAGTAATTCCCATAAAATATCCCAGCATCTTTTTTCTTAACAAAATTGACAGGTTGGTTTTAAACTCAATGTGAAAATGCAAAAGATCAAAACTACCCTGAGATACACCTAACCCCAGGGAGAACGGCCCACATCACAAATCTAAAGGCTACAAATGCTGGTGTGGATGTGGACAGAAGGGAACACTTTTACACTGCTGGTGGGACTATAAAATAATACAACCTTTTTGGAAAGAAGTATGGAGAATCCTCGAAGAACTCAAATTAGACCTCCCGTTTGATCTTGCAATCCCATTACTGAGCATATCTACCCAGAAGAAAAAGAAATAGGACATTTGCACTAGACTGTTTATCACAGCTCAAATTACAATCACCAAAATGTGGAAACAACCTAAATGCCCACCAACCCAGGAATGGATTCACAAACTGTGGTATATGTATACCATGGACTACTATTCAGCCATTAAAAGAGATGGAGACTTTACAGCTTTTGTATTAACTTGGATGGAGGTGGAATGCATTCTTATCAGTAAAGCATCAAAAGAACAGAGAAACAAGAATCCAATGTACTGAATTCTAATTTGAAGGCAGTAGACAACCTAATACATGGGGGCGGGGGTAGGGAATGAGGGATTGGGGAGAGGGGAATGGGGGTCATGGTGTATGGCATACCTCTTGGGGGCTGGACACAATTATAAGAGGGGACTTCTCTAACAAATGCAATCAGTGTAACCTAATTCTTTGTACCCTCAATGAATCCCAAACAATAAAAAAAAGAAAGAAAGAAAAAGCAAAGGATCTGGAATATAAAAATCTGAAAAAACAAGAATACAATTGAAGACTTACACGAATAGACACCAAGTCTTACTACAAATGGACAACAATTAAGGTACATTGATACAGGAACAGACACACATATCAAAGGAAATAAAGAGTCCCAAAGCAGGTCCACACATACGTGAAATTCCATGATGCTGTGAACATAGGATTTGTACACTTTATTAATGATATACTTGGAATTGAAGGAAGAAGAGAAAGAGGAAGAGAAGGAACAGGGGAGGAAAAAAAAGAATCTTGAAATATGCTTTATTACTTTTAGAACAAAAGTTCTCTATGTAAATTTCAAAAAATTTTAAAACTGGAAGAAATTTTGAAACATGACAACTATAAATAAAACATTGTGTGCATTTTCTTAGGAAGAAGAAATATAACATCAGAATTCCAATCACATATGAGATAACCCTAAGATAAAACATGCAATTAACAAAGAAAACCCAAACATGAAAATGTAAAACTGTCCAGGTGCTGTGGCTCATGCCTGTAATCCTAGCACTCTATGAGGCCAAACGCTGATGGTTTGCTTGAGCTCAGGAGTTTGAGACCAGCCCAAGCAAGAGTGAGACCCCATTTCTACTAAAAATAGGAAAAACTAGCTGGGTATTGTAGCTAGCACCTGTAGTCCTACTGGGAGGCTGAGGCAAGAGGATGACTTGAGCCTAAGAGCTATGATGCCAGGGCACTCTATTCAGGGTGACAGAGTGATACTCTGTCTCAAAATAAGTTAATAAATAAAGACAAATAAAAATTAAAGCAAATAAAAAGAAAATGTTAAAACCACTGAATAAAAAGAATGATTAGGTAAGGATATTTGAAGACTTTCTCTTTATAAAGGTGAAAATGTTATTTTAAGGCAAAAAATGGAAATGATATTTTGTAACATAGGAAATAGATTTGCTACTCATCTGTATATTTAAGAAACCTTAACTGAATGAGACTGCTGCTGCTGTGCTAGGAGCTAGGAAACATGAGCACACAAAATATGGTTCCGTCTCTCAAGAATTTCCAAGTTTTGTAGCAGCAACAGAAATTTATAAATCTGTATTACCATATATGAATATAAAAAAATTGTGCCCAAGCTACAGAGAAGTGGAGTGTTGATCTCTGTCTTTCAGGAGCAAGACTAAGCACAACTCTCATATAAAAGGTTTAGATTAGTCTCATAATAGGGGTGTCAATATGTGTAGTTATCTTCAGTAGCCATCTGGCTTCAGAATATTTTTGCTGACAAGTAGTATAGTAGAATACAAAGTCTTTGGGGTTGGGTACCATAACTAAGACATCTATTCTTATTTATTAACAAAATATTCAGTACATGGTAGAGACTACACAAATGGCATTAATACTTATAGTAATTCAAACAAGACATTCCTAGACAATGTTAGGATATGTATATGTGACCTCTAGGAGAATGGTGGCTGTTTCTCTTCCAAAGGACCTCACAGGGTGGCATTTATTTTCTTGCTGAATTTTTTCAGTGACTCAGATTGTGACCTTCATCCTTAAGCTGCCAAAACCTGACTTTCTCAGCATATTGAAACTGCATTCATCCTTCTGAAACCTATGAACTTCAACCAAACTCATAAAACTGATGAATAAACTCAGGATATCAGTTTATTCACTTAGTGAAAACAAAAAATTTCTACTAGAATAAAAAATTTTCATTCATAGGGAGTAAAATACACAAAGTCCATATGACTAGTGGGAAACCAGAAAATAATTAGAATTGGTGAACATTGAATTAAAATGAAACTAGAGTTGATGGAATTAATACCAGGCTAACACTGGAATGGCTCTGTCATTAAGACTAGAATACCTAAATTCTGCTAGGTATTTTATTTAGTATTTATCTCCACAGAAGAATAGCCTTGACAAAGGGACCATACAATCCATGGCTCTTTATCTAAAGTTTTTCTCCTCCGAGCAGAGTTTTGAAGAGCACTGCTGGCATATCACCATGTCATTACTGTTTTTCACCTCCTCTTCTCCTATGGCTAAAATAATTCTTTGCAATTTTTGTATTCTTTCAGATTATAATGATGTGTTACAAACTTAGGAAAGAGTTTGTTTCTTTCACAAAGCCTGCGTTTCTCTCTGTTCTTCTGCATGATGTGTGGATTATGTCAGTTTAGACTTAATGGTCATTCTTATTTTCTCATAGTCAAGTTCCTTAACATCTAAGAATTTACTACAACATTGATATTCATCATATATTAAAAGGTACATTTGTGTCAGATGTCATTTATATGCTTTCTATCTTTTGTTTCATCCTCCCAGAAGTCTTACAAGGTAGGCATCATTAACGAAATATTTTGATGAGGACAATGATGTTCAGAGTGCTTTATGCTGAACCAGAGTTACCCTGCATTGTGAGTGAGCAATGCAGATTCAGAAGTTGTCTGTTGACTCCTAAGCCTATTTATACTACCCTTCTCTGAATGAGTATAGGAAAAGTAGTTGTTATACTCTTTGTGGCATTGATTTACCCATTTCAACCCCTAATAATTTCCACAAATATCTACATCAAGGTCAACCATGAAGTTGAAATTTTCCAAACTGCAGATGTTGTCAGAAGGAAATGCTAAGTAGAGAAGAGTGAGATTATGTAACTGAAAAATTGATTCTAAGATTTCTACAGGTTTCTTCCTGGATCCAATCTCCAGATGTCAATCAGTGCTACCAATAAGTGTTCTTGTTGGTTCAACGTATAGTCCCGTATGATTACTGGGAAAAGAAACCTGGAGTGTACATATAAGAGGTAAAAATCATGCAAAACTCTCTAATATCTACTCATTTCCCTCTGAATAAAGCATTACTATGAATTTCTATCTGCACTGTGATTTCTAGGTTCCTAAATAAACTGGCCTACTGGTACTTTCTTCCTTCATCTCCTGTGCTGTACCCTTTGTTCCAATAGTATAAAACTTTGCTACCCTCGTAATTCCTAGAATGTGTCACATACTGCCCCATTTCAGGGCATATGAAATTTCCTCTGCCAGACATACTGGCATGACATATACTCTCTCTTTCTCTTACTTTGTCCCTCTTCCACCACTAGTCAGTATAAAATTTGACTTCCACCACCTAACATATTTTGTTCATAAAAGATTGGCTGACATGTAATAGAATCTTAAGAAATATTTGATGAATGAAAGAACATTGGATTTCAATTAACATAATGTTCTTTCAGAGGAAAGCCAGGAATTCATCTTTAGGCTGCTGAAAATTATTTTTCCTTGGCATGGATGGTTCCATAGTGCTAGGTAAAAGCCTTACAGTGAGTGATGAGATGGAGAGTGTAACTATTTGCCTGGTCAAACGTTCTCTACCAAGTTCTCAAGTCAACAACATAACTTTACAATTTTAGGAGTTAGAAAAAGAACTAAAGTTAGAAGGAAAACACAAGAAAATAAAAATACTAGATATAAGCAAAACAGAGAATAGTAAAATAATATAGAAAAAATCAATGAAACCAGAAGTGGATTATTTGAAAAGATCAGCATAATTGACAAAACTTTAGCTAGATGAACTAAGAAAAGAGAAGACTTGAATTACTATAATCAGAAATGAAATTACAGATATTATTACCAATTTTAGAAAACTTTTCAAAAATTATAAGAGAATATTGTGAATAATTATAGATCAGTTAATTGAACAGAATGACATGGATGAAATGGACAGATTCATAACAAAGTTTGTACCAAAACTGAATCACAAAGAAATATTTTTTAAATGAATAGATTTCTAACTAGTAAGAAGAATTAACCAGTAGTAAAAAAATCTCTTAAAAAAGAGTAGCCCTGGGCCTGATTGCTTCTTTGGTGAATCATACCAAAGGTTAAGAGAACTAACATTAATCCTTTTCAGACTTTTTCAAAAGTTGGGAGAGAAGGGAATTCTTTCTAACTCATTCTATGAGGCCCAAATTACTCTGATTCCAAAGTCAGAAAAGACAAAGTATAAAAGGGAAGCTACACATTGATATACTGTATGAACACTATCAAAAAATTCTCAACCAAACAATAACAAACTAACTGAAAATATTAAAATGATTGTTTTTGGAATGGAAAGATAGTTCAACATATAAAAATCTGTCATTGTAGTACATCACATTAACAGAATGAAGAAAAAGAACCACATAATGATCTCAACTGATGCACAAAAAGCATTAAAAAAAATCAACAACCTTTCATGATAAAAGCATTGAACAAACAAGGAATGGAGGAAAACTACCTCAACATAACAAAAGTCATATATAAAAAAATCTACTGTAAATAAATATCACACACATTGGCAAAAGACCAAAAGCTTTTCCTCTAAGATCAGGAACAAGGCAAGAATATTAAATTTCACATAATACTAGAAGTTCTAGCCAGAGAAATAAGTACAAGAAGATAAATATAATGCATGCAAATTGTGAAGAAAGAAATAAAATTACCTGTGTTCACAAACGATATGATCTCACATGTAGAGAGTTCTTAAGATTATACAGACTCGGCTCGGCGCCTATAGCTCAACCGGCTAAGGCGCCAGCCATGTACACCTAAGGTGGCGGGTTCGAATCCCCAGCCCGGACCCGCCAAACAACAATGACGGCTGCAACCAAAAAATAGCCGGGCGTTGTGGCGGGCGCCT
>CAUYTI010149731.1:0-107895 GCA_963575145.1 Galago senegalensis | reverse complement strand
GATGGCTGCAACCAAAAAATGGTCGGGCTTGTGGTACGTGCCTGTAGTCCCAGCTACTTGGGAGGCTGAGGCAGGAGACTCACTTGAGCCCAGGAGTTGGAGGTTGCTGTGAGCGTGATGCCATGGCACTCTACTCAGGGGATAGCTTGAGGCTCCATCTCAAAAAAAGAAAAAAAGTAATTTTACACATTTGCACTGCTGGTGGGATTGCAAACTAATACATTTACAACCTTTATGGAAAGAAGTATGGAGAATCCTCAAAGAACTGGAAGTTGATTCCACAATCTCATTACTAAGTATCTACCCAGAAGAACAAAAATCACTTCACCACAAGGACATTTGCACTAGAATGGTTTCTGCAGCTCAATTCACAATTACCAAGACATAGAAGCAACCCAAGTGCCCATCAACCCATGATTGGATTAACAAATTGTGATATATGTATACCTTAGAATACTATTCAGCATGAGAAAAGATGGAAAGATGGAAACCTTACATCTTTTTTTTTTTTTTGAAACAGAGTTTCACTTTGTCGCCCTGGGTAAAGTGCTGTGGTGTCACAGCTTATAGCAACCTTCAGCTCTCAGGCTTAGCCGATTCTCTTGCCTCAGCCTCCGGAGTAGCTTGAACTATAGGCCCCCGCCACAAAGCTCTGCTATTTTTTTTTACTGTAGTTATCATTGTAGTCTGGCAAGCCCGGGCTGGATTTGAACCCAGTTCTGGTGTATGTGGCTGGTGCCCTAGCCGCTGAGCTACAGGCGCCAAGCCCAAACTGTGTTTTCTATTCTAACAGAGGCAAAGGCTCCAGACTCCTTTGCTGATGAACTGTTTGGTTTTAGGGACAAGTTGCTTACCTCACTCTCAATGTCTGGCCAGTATCGATAATAATGATATAACATGACTGCATCTTCTAAGCTAGAGTTAATGTTAAAAGCACAAATGAAGATAAAGCAGTCAGAATTACGTCTCTTTTTTAGGAGTGGAACTTGGATAGAAAAGTACTCTGGCAAGACTTCCCAGACAATAAACCTGCTAACTGAACATGAGGACCTAAGCATTCCTTTGGGGTGCTTGCTGTGAGAATTTAGCATCCCTTTCCTTGTACTGGGCAGTTTGTATAATAGCTTAGGTACACCGGATTTAACCAGGCTTTTGCTAACACAGATCTGTACTCTTTGAACACCATCTAGCTTTACACAGTGGCAGTATCTTAGCCAATGAAGTTCATCCAAGGCACAATTATTGCTAATTAAAAATTTTTGCCAATACCCCACCACAATGACTTGAAATGTTGTTGTCATTGGCAATTTCTGACAGTCTCTACAGAAAATGTAAAAAAATTAAATAAATAATAAACTTACCTAAAGTTAAGAGGTTGGAGAGGAGTTGCTTGGGAGGAAAAGAGAAGTGGGGGAGATTTATAATATAGTGAGAGAAGTGGCTTGGCTTGGCGGTTCAGGTCAAGGTCATGATTCCCAGCATACACTGAAGAGCCCAGGGCCTCAGAGTCAATGGTTTGGCACTTATGAGTGCTCCAGGTCAAGCCTAGTGTTTATAGGGTTCATCAATTTGTTTTCAGAGATCCACTGAAAATCAGCAGTGTCAGCCAGTTCTAAACAGGAGGCAACTGAAAGGCCAGTGAAGGCACCCAGAGGGGAAGGCACCCAGGGGGGGGGGACCAGCACAAGCCAAGTGATCGTCCTGATCCTTTAAGAATCCAGTGTATCTCTCCTCTGTGCATGTTAGCACTCAGCTATTGACTGACTCAGCACATTTTCCTCTCATTTTCACAGTATTTTTATAGACAAAACTGAAAAGCAATCTCTTTGGTTTCATTAAGTACTGAGACGGCAATTGTAACTCCCATTCCATCTGCAGAAGGATCAGCAGGGTGGGGGGCAGTTGGGGGGATGGGACAAGAGGGTTGGTTAAGTCTTGGACTCGGAATTCCCAACCTGGTGGAGAGTTTTTCCAGGGATCCCAAGGGGAGGTAGAAATGGAAGAGCTATTCTCATGGTGTTAAACTAGATTTTGTTCTGCCATAAGAGGCAGTCCCAAATGACCTTTACAGATAGCAAATGATGTTAAGTCAAAGAAAGGAAGAGTAGGCCGGATGAGATGACACTCCTATAATCCCAGCATTATGGGAGGCCAAAGCAGGAGGGATGCTTGAGGCCAGGGGTTTAAGACCAGCCTGGGCAACACAGCAAGACCTCATCTCTACAAAAACTTTAAAAATTAGCCAGGCAGGGTGGTGCTTACCTGTAGTCCCAGCTCAGGAGAAGGAGCCAGAAGGACCACTTGAGTCCAGGAGTTTGAGGGTGCAGTGTGCTATGATCATGCTACTGTACTCCATCCTGCCTAGACAACAGAGCAAGACCCTATCTCAACAAAACAAAACAAACAAAAAACCAAACTGTCTACAAAAGAAAATCAACAGATATTGACAAATCAGGAAAAAATATTGGCAACATATAAAGCAGACTGCAGTTTAGTATTCTTAAGGTATATAAATATTTACAAATCCATTTAAAAAATCAACTTCCCGGAAGACAAATAGTCAGTGGGCAAAAGCAGGAGATTCTCTCACTTTCTCTCTCTGTTATACACACACACACACACATGCACACACACGCAGTCAATAAGCATATAAAAAAATTATATGAAATATATGGGGAGAGGGGAGACAGGAAGAGTAGCCAGGACTTAGTTAGCAGGGAATGCTTTGTAAAATGGCAAGGGTATGGCCATCACCTCAAAACTGGGTCAGGTTTTGAATAACCACAAAAGAAAGAGAGGATACCCTAGTGGAAGGTGTGTAGCTGGGGGAGGAAATTAAGTGGACAAAGGCTTCATCCTCGAACCCTGCCTTGATTTAGTACTCGAACTCTAACAGCTCCCTTTGCTGACCAGGCTGGCCTCTGCCTTCTTGCTTAGCCCTCTCAACTTCTGAGGTTTACCTACTTCTGACTCTTTGCTGTTCAGGCCCTTGATTTTCCATGTACCATAGCCTCAGTTCCCCACCCAGCTCTTCTGGCCAGATGCCACCATACCTTGGCCTGATACAAGGAAATGTCACTAGCCACCCCCTCGGCAAACAGCCCAGACATGTCCACAAGATAGGGAATGAGCACAGACATTTTACATGGAGAAGGAACCAGATTCATAGGCTTTGGGTGCTTTTAAGTGATCAAATCTAAGGGAAGAATTTGCCCCCAGATTTCCTTTTTCTCCCTATGCCTTGATAAAATACTTTTTATTTATTCACTTTTTTCTTTTCTAAAAGTTGGTACCAAATGAAATAGAAAAATTCACCTAAATGCATCATGAATGCATTTAAGGAATATTAATATTAAGGAATATTTTTGAATCATATTTGCTAAAATGTTGGTGAGTGAAAAAAATAAAATAAGATAAGATTTTGGTAAGTGAATCAGTAATAGCCTGGTAGCTGGAGTCAAATTTAAAAGCATTGATCCATCAGCTCCACTAAGAGTCTATAAATCTGTATGAGTCATGATGCAAACCTCAATCAAAATAAACCTGCTGTGTAATTTATATAAATGTTGGGACTGTAAAAAAAGCCATGAAGGCCTGAAGTAAGTCATTATGTTCGTTCTAAAAGTGACCTTCAGCTCAGCGCCTGTAGCTCAGTGGTTAGAGTGCCAGCCACTTGCACAGGGGCTGGTGGGTTTGAACCCAGCCCAGGCCTTCTAAAACAATGAGAACTGCAACAAAAAATAGCCGGGCAATGTGGCAGGTGCCTATAGTCCCAACTGCTTGGGAGGCTGAGATGAGAGAATTGCTTAAGCCCAAGAGTTGGAGGTTGCTGTGAGCTATGATGCTACAGCACTCTACCAAGGGCAACAAAGCAAGACTCTGTCTCAAAAATAAATAAATAAATAAATAAAATAAAATAAAAGTGGCCTTCAAAAACCATGTATCATAGATCATTTATACCTTAATTTATTGTCGTTCATAGTCTAATCATTAAGGAAACTTTTTTTAATTCTAAAAATTAGAAACTATATTTCCCTGTATAGTGCCAAAGCAGACACAAATTGGGATGATGGTTGACTATGTAATAAAAATCCATTAAAATACAGTGCACACGGAGGTCGGTGAGATAGGGACAAACATTGAGTGTTTTCTTTGTTTACTGGCTTTCCCAATACCGTGTTTGGATTCTTGGGTTTGTGCTTATCTGAAATCATGTTGACACAGGCATGAATATTCTGAATTTTTGAAGGCTCTGTTTGTGTGTCTGAGGCTGTTATTGTTATGCTTGCTGGCACACATTTCTCTTGATGAAAAGCATTTTCATATGCTGTAACAATTTCACAACATACAGACACTCGATAACAACAGCATGATTTCCTTGGGAACTGGAGACACAAAAGAGTTGATTCTGTTGGTGCTCAATATAAAGCATTTAGAGGGAAAATACGGGAGAGTTTCAGTGAACAGAGTTCTCTGGACGGTTTATAGGAGGACACATCACGTTAGCATCCTGATTCTTGAAGGTTTAGGAAGACAAGAGTCAGCTCTGTAATCTGAGGTTTCGATCTTATGCGGCTCCACATGTTAATAGACTCTAAATTGCTAAAAATCCAACACAAATTGATGAAGGGATTTCTTCTGAACACTAACCTGGAAAGAATGTGGGTTCCTCCCCTCCCCACAGAGTTCTAGTAGGTAGATAATGAATCTAGCACGGAGCCTTTCACATCAACAGTTCTTTAAGAAGTCACTCCCATGTCTGTTGATTGATCATTATGCTAAAAGCAGATCAAAGACAAGTATGAAAAATGAATTCTGAGGTTCAGGCTTATTCAAATCCCAAGCACATGGAGTTTCACTCAGTTAGAGCAAATGTGCTTCATTCTAAAATCTTATTTCAGTGTCTTCAAATTCTGGGTTTGAAGAATATGCTGTCAACTCCTCTTTGCATGATCCATACATATTGATTCTACTTTTTCTTTTTTTTGAGACAGAGTCTCACTTTGTTGCCCTTGGTAGAGTGCCATGGCATCACAGCTCACAACAACCTAAAACTCATGTGCTCAAGCGATCCTCTTGCCTCAACCTCCAGTGTAGCTGCTACTATACGTGTGCACCACCACACCAGGCTACTTTTTCTATTTTTAGTAGAGATGGGGGTCTCACGCTTGCTCAGGTTGGTCTTGTACTCTTGAACTCAAGCAATACACCTACCTCAGCCTCCCAGGGTGCTGGGATTATAGGAGTGAGGCACTGTGCCAGGCCTACCTATTAATTCTAAGGAAAAAAAAAAAAAGCTGATGCTCACAGATTAAATCCTAGCACCCTGGCACCCTGAGAGGCTAAGAAGCAAGAATAGCTTGAGCTCAAGAGTTCAAGATCAGCCTGAGCAAGAGTAAGACACCATCTCTACAAAAAAATTGAAAAATTGGCTGAGTGAGGTTTTGTGCCAGTAGTCCCAGCTACTTGGGAGGCTGAAGTAGGAGGATCACTTGAGCCCTGGGAGTTTGAAGCTGCAGTGAGCTGTGATGATACCACGGCACTCATGCCTGAGCAACAGAGTGAGACCTCGTCTCAAAATAAAAACAAAAGCAAACAAAAATAATTATCAATACAGTATATTGTTAAATTTATGTAACTTAAAATATGCAAATAACTTTGAATATATATGCAAATAATTTTGAATGTATATATATATATATATATTTTTTTTTTTCTTTTCACACATGTAATTGACTTGTGACATCAGTCCCTCTTGGGCATGCCTCTTATGCTGGCTGCAAAAAACAGGCTAACAAGCCAGGGCCTGGTCCCTGGGCCAGGCTGGGAAAACCCTTGCTAAGTGTGCTGTCTGTGGCCCGTCTGTTTATGCAGCGGCACCAGGCCAGCCAGCAGGTCACATCTGCATCCCAGTGTGCTAAGTTTCTCACCATCCAGAGTTGGGCACACTCTCCAAATATGCCCCTGCAACCCTGCATATCGGTTAAATTTCTTTTAACTTAAAAAATCTCAAATAAACAAATAGCTTTTATCAAATGTATTGGTTTGCATTTTTTTCCGAGAGAGAGTCTAACTCTGTCGCCCTGAGTAGAGTGCCATGATGTCATCAGAGCTCACAGCAACCTCAAACTCTTGGGCTCAAGAGTTTGCCTCTTGCCTCAGCCTCCTGAGTAGAGGTGCCGACCACCATACCAAGCTAGTTTTTCTAGTTTTAATCGAGACGGGGTCTCGTTTTTGCTCAGGCTGGTCTCCCAACTTCTGAGCTCAAAAGACCCTCCTGCCTTGGCCTCCCAGCGTGCTAGGATTATAGGCATGAGTCACCGCACCAGACCCAAATAGAGACCATTGTTTAATTAACAGTAAACCAAATGTTTAAAACCATTTTCCTTAATCAGCTTGTCTAAGCGGGGAATCAGCAGAATCAGCCAAAAGCCTGTTCAATGTCCCCTCCCTCCTTAGCTCTATTCTCACCCCCAGTGCTAATTTTTTTAGCACTCCAGAATTTTCAGTTCCCAAAACACAACCTTTGGAGTGAGTTTGTTATTTTTATTGATTCAGAATGGAGGGGAAGACAGCCCATAACTCCCTTCATTTTCCTTCTGTCCTCCTAATCCCATAGGAAAAGCTGCTGGCTGATGACAGCCTCCAAGCCACAAGAAAGGGCTTAGTTTTAAGTAGCACTGCTTTCTAAAAGCCTCCTTTTGTCTTACCTTCCATTCTGGCTCTGGTGACCCAGTTATCTCTGGTTTGGTCACTATGCTAAAAGCAGATCAAAGATGAGTCTTAAAAATAAATTAGGGGGTTCATGCTTATGCAGCCCCAAGCACATAGAGTTTCACACATTGAAAAGTTGGTCTACAGGTGCAAAACCCTTTTCTCACTGTAGTTGGTCTTCATGTTGGCCACCAGCTCCCCAGGGGTCCAGTTGGTTATCAGCCATGCACAAGTGGAATTCTGTCTCTGACAGCCCCAGCTAAATCAGGGAGGCCCTGGCTAGAGAGAGGCAGGAAGAGAGAAGATTCCTCTTCTCCCAGAACTGTTTTTTCAGAGACCTCAAAGATTCCTTTCTTTCCATTTGTTCCTCTCACACTCACCAAAATGCCTAATAGATTCTGTAGGGGAGGAAAGACTTCTCTCTCTTACCCACCACTAGGTCCCTGACTAAAGCCCCTATGTACAAAAGACATACCAATTTATTAACAAGAGAAAAGACATACCAATTTATTTACATTAAGTTTTACATGATCTGGGGAGCTTTCAGAAATGAAGCCCCCCCCAAATAGATAAACTTGTTCATTTCTATGCTTAGTTTGGTGAAAAGTGGACAGTTGTAGAGAAATATGATTGGAGGGCAAAAGGGTATGATCTCATCGGAATAAAGTAAACTTAGCAAGGCCTGCTCCTTCGGATTCTTCTCTGGGTCCCTGTGTCTTCAGAAACAAGGATATTCTTTCGTCCAGGTATATTCACTTCTTGAATAAGGATTTTATGACCAGTTTCAGGTGGGGGGGGAGGGAGGCAAGGGGAAGTTGAGGATGGCTTTCCTGCTTCTGCTGTTTTCTCAAATGCCAAGATGCTATATTTTAGGGTAGCAAGTTCTGAATTGATGGGTCAATTCACACCTTTTTTGAATTTTATATCATAGTAACTTCTCAAGAAGATAGTCATATATTTATATATATACATAACGTCTGACAATTAGGTTCTTGAGCTTGTCACTGTGTGCTCATGTTGCCAGCGCTGTACGTTGTATAAACACCCCGGTAAGCTTTGATCACCTTGGTACGCAGTCTATCAGTGTTTCACAGTTGCTCTGTAACAAACATTACATTTCCTGTTAAATTTGGCAAGAGTGGAAGTGAAATTAGGAACATGTTAGTCCCAGTGTATGGGGATAATGCCATGAAGAAAACGCAGTGTACAAATGGATTAAATGTTTTTCTGAGGAGGGAAAAAGTGCCATTGATGAAAAGAGTGGCCAGTAACGAGCAGAACTGATGAAAACATCGCAAAAATTCGTCGAATTGTGTATCAAAATGGTCAGCTGACTGTGAGAAGCTGCCCTCAGCAGGCCAAGTAAACATTAATAGAGAAACGGGAAAACCTGGGCATGTAAGAGGTGTGGCTCCTGCATCACGACAATGCCCCAGCTCACGTGGCACTGTGTGTGAGGGAGTTTGTATGGCAACACCCGCCCTACTCACCTGATCTGGCCCCCAGTGACTTTTTCCTTTATCCAAAGATAAAAGAAATATTGAAAGGAAAATATTTTGATGGCATTTAAGCCATTAAGGGTAATATGATGGTAGCGCTGATGACCATTCCAGAAAGAGTTCCAAACTGCTTTGAGGGATGCACTAGGCCCTGGCATCGATGCTTAGTTTCCCAAGGGGAGCACTTCAAAGGTGACCATTGTGATACTCAGCAATGAGGTATGTAGCACTTTTTCTAGGATGAGTCCCAGAACCTAATTGTCAGACCTCGGACATTTTAGGATGCCCTTTTAGAACCTTTGAAATATTTTCCAGGGCAGTGCCTGTGGCTCAGTGAGTAGGGCACCAGCCCCATATACCGAGGGTGACGGGTTCAAACCCGGCCCTGGCCAAACTGCAGCAACAAAAAAAATAGCTGGGCGTTGTGGCGGGAGCCTGTGGTCCAGCTACTCAGGAGGCTGAGACAAGAAAATAGTCTATGCTCAAGAGCTGGAGGTTGCTGTGAGCTGTGATGCTACAGCACTCTACCAAGGGTGACCAAATGAGACTTTGTCTCAAAAAAAAAAAAAAAACAACTCATAATGAAATATTTTCCATTACCAGAAGAGTTGATTCTTACAGGCTCCCGACACAGTGTGATTTTTGACCTTAGGTAATTGGTCCCTGCTTGAAATGTCAAGCAGAGCTGCTAGAAGGAACCAGAAGCTAAGACCCTGGAGTACATATAGGTTTTCAACCTCAGCAGGGCTGGGACACCTTCCAAGAGCAGAAGCTTCCTCTCAAGGCTCCAAAAATGCTCCATGAGAAACAAAGGAACAGTGTGGCCAGAGCCAAAATGGCTGATACAACTCCAGGGACACCATTCACAGGAAAACAGCATGCATGGCCTTCACAAGCCTCAGAGACCAGGAATGCTTTTTTCCATGATGTGATGATGGACAGTTCTGAGGCACATGCCACAGGGAGCTTCCTGGGAGCAGGGCTGTTCCCGTCCAGACGTGGAAGCAGATGCACCTGGTGATGGGATGGCAGTAAACACGACCTAATTCTGTTCCTCATCCACCCAGAACCCTCCCTGAGGGCCTCCCCTTGCACTTTGGAAACAGCCCAAGCTTTAGAATCAGGAAGTCTGAGGGCTGGTTCTGCTACTTCCAAGCTGTGCAGCCTTGGGTAAGTTGCTCACCCTCTCAGTGCCAGGTTCCCCATTTGTCAAGGGAGCTAACTCATGAGGGTTAGTAGGTGACCCTCGGGGTCTGACACTGAATAAGGAGAACAGCCCTGCTCCCAGGCCTGGTAGGTTCTGTACTTTTTTGTGCGGGGGTGAAGGGAGGGCAGGAAATAGGAAGAGTCAAGGTCGGCTTGAAAGGACAGAGTCACTGGGAGGAAACCCACTGGCGAAGGGCAAGAAAAAGGAGAGAGGGAGAGAAAGAAGTTAGAGGAGGCTGGACTGGGGGAATGTGGAAGATTGTGGGGGAAGGAGGAGAGAGATTCACCGGGCAGCAGTAGAGCGTACGAGCTATATTTAGAAGGAGAGAGTTGGAGGAATTTGTGGGATTATTAAACTTCCCTTTAGTATTTTTAGAGATAATTCAGATAAATAAATCATTTTATCACATAGGTTGTTTAAAATCTTTTGCCTTTCATCAGCTTGTTCAAGAGTGAAATAAGAAATACCCAGAGGGGTGGCACCTGTGGCTCAAAGGGGTAGGGTTCCAGCCCTATATGCTGGAGGTCGTGGGTTCAAACCCAGCCCCGGCCAAAAAAAAAAAAAAAAGAGAGCAAGAGAAATGCCCAGAGGCTTGTCAGATGTCCCTTTCCTGGTTCCATTCTCATGCCTGGCCACAAGCTCCGTGAGGTCCAGGACTGTCATACTCCATTAAGGCCCTGGCCACTCACAGGCGTGGCCGCTGGTCCAGGGAAGACACCAATCCTGTGTGTTACTGGATTTATTATTTTCCGTGACGCTTCCTTGTTTCAAGCCTGAAGGCAGCTGGCAGAATCATGGCCTCATTTAACTTTATTATCATCGGTCCTGGACCTTATGAGGTGTGAGGTGGAAGTGGCCAATCTCTGGGAAGCTCTGAGGTGGGCACGCATAAACTTTCTAGAAGCCTCTGTAACAGAGACCATTTATGTCGTTCAAACTTTTCTGAATCCAAAGGAAATCTCATAAAAAGTCAGCTTAAACACTTGCACACTTAAAAACATTTCCAGATCTTTTGACACTAGCAAATAATAAAATGGAGGGGGGATACCTGGGAATTGAAGGAAATGCCTTTGTTTAAGCCTATGGGCAGATAGAATCTGCCACTGTGAACCGACAAGGTTTAATATTTGATGCAAACATCTGAACAGACATTTAAAAATTTCTTCATTTTTTTTTTTCTGTGCTAAAATATTTACTTACTTTAATGATTCCCAAAGTGCAGTGGGGGAAGTTTTATATAAGAATTATATTTGGAAATAGAGTCAGAAGGATCCAGGGAAATTGAACCATTACTTTATTTTTATTGTATTTTTTAGTTTTAGAGACTATTCCCATCAGGTTTCTCCGCATTTTTCTGTATCCTCATAAAACTGAGAGCTGAATCAAGGAGAAGATAAGTCAACTTTGTTTCCCTCGTGCAGTCCAACTCCTCACACCCACCTCCTTCTGACATTCCTGCAGAAGTGGCTCCACCCCCACCCCCACGTGCCATGCAGAGAAGTAATTGCATCATCCCTTTATTGCTGATGGCAGAAAATAAAACGAATCCATCTGAGTACTTGCCCAGGAAACAGAAACGCTCCCAATGGGAATGGCCTGGCATTTAGATTAATGAAGCCCTTCACTCCCAAATCTTTCCACATGCTGTGGACGGAAGGACGGCAAACCAGACCTCTGTTCTCAGTTCTAGGGAGCACGAGGCATCTATTCCCACAGTCTTCAAGATTTATTACATGGACGAACTGCAAGTACAGACATTCACCAAAATTCCTCCTACCCGCCCTCTACTCTCAGGAGAGAACAAGTTGTAAATGTGAGCTCATGGGGCCTGGAGATGTTTTCAAAGGAAACAGCTAGAACCGGCATTCCCATCTGTATGGTTTTCATGGGGCAACTCCTATGCCATTGAAAAGAAACCATGGTATTTTTTTTTATTATTATTCTTGGGGATTCATTGAAGGGAAGAAACCAGGATTACACTGATTGCATTTGTTAGTAAAGCCCCTCTTACAATCATGTCTTGCCCCCAAAAGATATGTCACACACCAAGACCCCACCCCACTCCCTCCTTCTTCCTCTCTGCCCTCCCCTTCTCCCACTGTGTCATTGTCATTAATTGTCCTCATATCAAAATTGAGTACATAGGATTCTTGCTTCTCCATTCTTGTGATGCTTTACTAAGAATAGTGTATTCTACTTCCATCCAGAAACAATGATATTTTTTCCTGAATAGAAAAAGTAATAGAAGTTAGTTGTTGGAACACCAAAAACTTGGAAAAGTAATATAAGTTAGTTTTTTGGAACACCAAAAAACACATTTTGGAGTTAATCTTTCTAGGCTTCTATGCACTTTTATGTTTATAGAGTATGTATGATGAAAAGTAAAATGGCACTGTACAGTTGCTTGAGAAACTGATTTTTTAAAGTAATATATAACACAAACGTGTTTCCACTTTCATTAAAGTTATTTCATTTCTCATTTGAAATGGCTATCGAGTGCGGCTTTGCAAAGTGGTGCTGTGCCATTAATCCCAGCTTTCTGCTATTAAAAACAACACCCCATGGGGCATCTTTGGGTACAAATCTTGGCAGACCTCAGCCATAAGTTCTTTGGCATAAATCTGGGAATGTTGAAATGCAGGTCACAGAGCATGCCCATTTCGAAGGTTTTTGACATGCAACTATAAACACCAATTTCCAGGCTGCCTCGTCTTGCCAATGTTGCATCTTATCTTAACAAAAACAACTTTGCCAGTTTGATTAAAGAAAAGTGTTATTTCAGTGTGGTTTTGATATGACTGTCTAGGATTGCTAATGAGGTTTTTTTCATATGTTTATTAATCTGTGGTTGTTGTTTTGACTATTTATACTTTTCCTTAATTTTGTGGAGTATTAGACTTTTTCAAATATTAACATATTTGTTAACATCTTGAACCATTTGTTTCCTAGTTTGCCATTTGCCTTAATTTTACTTACAATGTTTTTGATGTTCAGAAGAGTTCCATTTTTATGTAATAGAAACAGTCAGTCTTCTTATTTATTCTGAGTTGACTAGAAGTCTAGACATGGTCATTGAATCCTGCCTTTCCCTCCCAACTCCCCCATCAATCTATCAGCAAATTGTGTCAGCTCTGTCTTCAAAACATTTCCCAAATAGGAACATTTCTCACCTATTCTGTGGGTGAGAATCCACATCATCGCTCTCACAGGCCCTTGCTGCAGCCTCCTATCCAGTCTCCCTGCCTCTGCTCCTGGTCTGCAGGCCCCTTCCCCCTAGCCAGTTTCCAGAAGCCACAGTAATATTCCAAGATGTAGAGAACATTGTGAGCCCCACGCTCATGGTTAGGAAAGCCTCCTCTAAGTCCTGAAGAGGTTATCCATAACTCATAAGCACAGACTGCCCCTAACAGCTCTTCCATTGTTGTACAAAATGCAGATAGTAACTGAAGGCAAGGAGCAGCTGTTATACCTCCTTCTCCCTTAAGCATCTTGTATTTAATATATTGCAATCCATTCATTAAAAACACGCTTTAGGGCCAGGCATGGCAGCTCACGTGTGTAATCCCAACACTTTGGAAAGCCAAGGAAGGAAGACTGCTTCAGGCCACGAGTTCAAAACTAGCCTGAGCAACAGAGCAAGGTCCCACTTCTGCAAAAATATTTTTTAAAACTTAGCTAGGTATAGTGACACATATCTGCAATGCGAGGTACTAGGGAGGCAGAGGCAAGAGGATTGCTTAAACCCAGGAATTAGAGGCTACAGTGAGCTATGACTGCGCCACTGCACTCCAGCCTGAGCAACCTGAGCAAGACCTTATCTCTATAAGAAACAAACAAACAAAACCCTTTAAATTTAGCATCTACTGTGTGCCAGAACTATTAAGTGTAGATGAGACGGATACTGGTTCACAACTGCTTAATTCCACCAGCGTACATTGAAAAATCAATACATGTGAATAGTGTAGAGACCAGGGCAGGAAGAGAGAACCGTGATGAATCATAAAAGTCCCTGCAATGAGGCCAGGAGTTCAAGACCAGCCTGGGCAACAGAGTGGGAACCTCTTTCTCGAACTAAAAAAAAAAAAAAATAAGAAAGAAAAAACAGAAAGAAAAAAATCTCATCCCTTGAGAAATGTATAGTTCAGTATACTCTTTCTTTTAGGCGGATTTACCAAAATCACTGATGCACAAAAATTACATATACTGTGTTTAAGGTATACAACTTGACACTCTTGAGGCCTAAAAGATAGTGAGTTACTAAGCACTAAGCGAGAGGGTGTAAGTACCTGGTGAGAGGGCTCAGGGAGGGGCAGTGGGAAAGGGCATCTGAAGTGAGCCTTGAGGGTAGAGAGTAGTCTCATCTTCCTGACCTCAGAAAGGAGAGGAAGTGGGCACAGTTTCTCCCTGTACTACTATAAAGGATGTTGCCAGCCAAATATGCTTATAATCAACCCACAATGCCCAGAGGAGGGACTCAGTGAGGGGCTAAGGGAGAGAAGTTAACATTTCTTTAATCTGACTTTTGCATTTACATTTGGCTTCTGGTATTTTTTTGGCATACAGCAGATTTTCTTTCTTATACAGTTAAATCTTGGATGGTGTAGTAGATGGTATTTTCCAAAGATGGCTGCACCAATGTATATGCCATCCCATACACCCTTCTTAGAATGTACCTTTAGCATGCCTCATTGACAGGTAGGGACTACATTCCCTCCCTTGAGCCCAGGTAGACTTTTGTAACTACCTCAACCAACAGACTCCGGCAGAAGTGATGCTGCGTGAGTCTGAGGCTGAGTCCTACAAGGCGACATGGCTCTTAACTGACCCTCCTGCTTCTCTGCACCCAGCCACCATATGGTGAGGAACTCCAGGCCACAAGGAGAGGCTAAATGTGTCTGTTCTGACCAAAAGCCCAGCTACAGTCCCCAGCCAAGCAGCAGACAGGTAAGTAAGGAGGGCTGGGGGCCTGTGATGTAAACTATATCTTGGAATGCTTATTGTGGCTTCTGGAAACTTGACCAGGGTGAGGGGACTTGCAGAGTAGGAACAAAGGCAGGGAGACTGGATAGGAGGCTGCAGCAAGGGTTCAGGAAAGAGATGATGTGGGTGCTCACCCACAGAATAGGCAATAAATGCTCCTATTTGGGTAATGTTTTGAAGACAGAGCTGACAGAATTTGCTGATGGACTGACTGGGGAGATGGGAGGGATAGGCAGGACCCCCTGAGGATGTCTAGATTTCTAGCCTGGACTATTGGGTATGGGGTAAGTGACCATCTCATTTATTCAGATGAGAATGGCTGAGGGATGGGCAGCTTTGCAGGGAAAGGAAGGTCAGTTTGATCTGGGCATTTTCTATGAGAAGCCTGTGAGACCTGCAAGTGGAAATGTGAATAAACAACTGAGTGTGTGAACCTAGAGCTCAGGGCAGAAGCCCAATGAGAGATCTAAACTTGGGAGTCATCACTAAATAGGTAACACTCCAGATTCTATTGTTGTATTAAAAAATTATCCCAGCCCAGCCATAGTGGCTGGCACCTCTAACCTAAGCACTCTGGGAGACCAAGATAGGAGGATCCCTTGAGCTCATGAGTTCAAGACCAACTTGAGCAAGAGCAAGACCCCATCACTACTAAAAATTAAAAAAATAGCCAGCCATTGTGGTGAGTGCCTGTAGTCCCAGCTACTCAGGAGGTTGAGGTAGGAGGATCTCTTGACCCAAGAGTCTCAAGTTGCCATGAGCTGAGGCCACAGCACTCTAGCCTAGGGAACATAGTGAGACTCTATCTCAAAAAACAAACAAAAAATTAGTCCAAAACTTAAATAGCTTAAAAGAGCTATTTCATTTTCCCACCAATTCATGGGCTGGGAATTCAGGGGAGGGGCAAAGCAGAAAGGTTTAGTCTCTACTCCACAATTTCTGGGACCTTAGTTTGGAAGGTTCTGAGGCAATATGACAGATGGGGCTGGAATCATCTGCAATCATCCTCACTCACAAACCTGGCTGTTGGGGCTAGTTATTCACTGGGACCTCAGCAGGAGCTGAAGCTGGGAAACCTATACGTGGCTCCATGTGCACTGGGCTTCCTTGCAGCGTGTGTGTCTACTTACAGGGCAGCTCAGGGCGTCACAGTGAGTGGCCAGTGTCTTATCTTTCCTAACAGCCTTGTAAGTCAGGCAGCGTCATTTCGACCTCATTCTGTTGGCTTTAAGAGAGTCATAAGTCTGTCCAGATTCAAGACCCCTTCTCTTTTTTTTTTGATACAGATTCTCACTATGTCTCAACAAAGTGCTGTAGCATCACAGCTCACAGCAACCTCAAACTCTTGGGCTCAAGCGATTCTCTTGCCTCAGCCTCCCGAGTAGCTGGGACTACAGGCACCTGCCACAACACCCGGCTATTTTTTATTGAGGTTGTCATCATTGTTGTTTAGCTGGCCCGGGCAGGTTTGAACCCACCAGCCTCGGGGTATGTGGCTGGTGCTGTAATCACTGTGCTATGGGCACTAAGCCAAGACCCCTTCTCTTGATGGAAGAAGTGTGAGGACCACGTGGGAGAAGAGCATGTAGAATGGGAATTGTTATTGTGGCCAACTCTGGAAAATACATTCTTGCCACAGCTGGTATTTAGAAACTTATAATTGGATGAGCTACTTTTCTACCATCGAGAAAAGTCCAGGACTGGCCTAGGGATGTCCAGCATGTAGGCCTGAGAGAAGGAAGAGCCAGTGGGCAAAAGGAAATCCAGAGCAAATGCCATTTCTTGCAGTGACTTCCATTTGGGAGTGGGATCGGGATAGATTCTTCTTTTTCTCCCTCCGATTCTTTTTTTTTTTTATTGTGGTAAAATGCACATAATATGAGACGTACCAACTTAACCATTTTTGATGTACAGTTCAGCGACATCAAGTACATTCATGCTGCTATGCAACTGTCACCACCATCCAGCTCCAGAACTCTTCAATATTGTAAAACTGAGATGCTGTACCCATTAAAAGCTACCTCCCCATTTCCTCTTCTTCCCAGGCCTAGCAATCACTTTTCTACCTGTCTCTATGATTTTGACTCTAAGTACCTCATCTAAGTGGCATCATATTGTACATATCTTTTTATTATTGGCGTATTTCACTTAATTAACATAACCTCAAGACAGGACAAATCTTGCATCAGCACCAAGTCAAAACCCATCCTTTTATTTTATCTATCTATCAATCAATCTATCTGTTTTTGGAGACAGGGTCTTGCACTAATCATTACTCACTACAACCTCAAACTCCTGGGCTCAATCTATACTCCTGCCTGAGCCTCCCAAGTAGCTGGGATTATAGGCATGCACCATCATGCCTGGCTAATTTTTCTATTTTTCGTATACATGAGGTCTTCCTATGTTGCTTGGGCTGATCTCAACCTCTTAGCCTCAAGCAATCCTCCTGCCTTGGCTTCCCAAGGTACTAGGATCATAGGTGTGAAGAACTGCCCCTGGCCCCAAAGCCATCCTTTTGTAAAGCCATTTCTCCACTTTTTCAAGAGCTAAAGAGTCCTTCAATTTACTCAACTCTAAAAAAAAAAAAAAAAAAAAAAACACAACACAACATTGAAACAGTAACATTTGGACATAGATTTAACTTGGCTTCAGAGTTTTCTTTGTGAACAGCTGGTGAAGTTGCCTTGCCTCTTGGAGAATTTCTTCCATTAAGAGAGTATTAAGGTAACAATGTTTTCACCTCCAGGAAACTAAACTTCCAGGAAGTTCCTATGATCCTTAAAATAAACAGTATGTGTTAGAGTCGGAAATGCTATTATTATAGAGACGTCTTGCTGAAATGGCTTCTGACCTCTGCAGAGCATTATCCAGAATGAGACGCAGGCTACTCCTTTCAAGTTGTTTTTCTTCATGCAAATGATGCCCCATTACACCCACTAAAGCTTAACTACCAAGTTAAAACAACTGCATAGCATTTGGATCCCTCCAGAGTCCCCTCACTGTTTTGTGGTTTTATGCAATTCTTACACTGTGTACAAGAAGACTTGACCCAGAACGGGCAGCAAGAACTGTGTAATTAGAAACACTTGCCAAGGAAATTAGGTGACAAACTGAAGGCTTAGGGATTTCTGCGGGAGCCTGGAGCTGCAGATACTTGTCATGGATAGTTAGGAGGCAAACATGTCCCTGCTGAAAACCGACTGCAATCATTGCCCTTGTGGGGACAGAGGCCCAGAGCCAGGGGTGGTGTCTCTGGCAACCAGCCACTCCCTTTTAAAACTTTTTATTGCCTGAAAAGAAATTGCTCAGGTTTTTTCCTTTTTTTTTCCCTACCAAGTTCAGAGTTTGTTCCCACAGTGAATACCCTCCAGGCCTAACATTTCCCGGCCCTTAATGACTAGCTGGGTGAAATGCCCTTGGCCTTACCTCCAGTGTGAGCAACTCCAGCCAGGCCTTGATTACTGCTCCAGGAAGCCCTCTCCAATCAAATTGTTATTTAATCAAAAACAAAAGAAAACACACTATTATTGCTGTTGACAACAAAGATCAACTCTCTCCAGGAGCCTGCCTGGGAAGAGTGGCAGTTCTAACGTGAAGAAGTGTTCCTTGGGGGTCAAGTGTGGAGTACCCTGTTGATTCCTGGTGGAGGAGACAGTGCTGCCCAGCCAGGAAGACCCAGGAAGGTCTTGGGTCTCCAGGGCATTCATTCTCAGTGTGACCTGTAACCTTGCTGTTAAGCCAAGTGCCCCAAATGCTTCTGTGGGAGCGTCTGAGGGGGAAGCCACGGCTTCCAGGAACAGTGACTGTGTGAAACCAGTAAGCACAACAGTGACCACACTTCCTGAGCCCTGCCAAAGGGCCAGGCAGGCACTGTGCCTGAGGTTTAGCCACAGGTCTAAAAAGGGATCCCCACAATGCCACCATGAGGAGAGTACAGCCATCATCCCTGCTTCATAGATGGGAAACTGAGACTTGGAGGGGTCAACTTGGCCTAGATTTACCACACACCCTGGTGAACAGCCAAGCCAAGACTTCATTCATTTTTTTTTAAATGTGATGAAATACTCACAACATAACATTTATCATCTTACCCATCTTGAAGTGGGCAGGTCAGTGGCATTAAGCACATTCATGCTGTAGTGAGGCCACCTCCCCATCCATCCCTAGACCGTTTCCATCACCCCAAACTGATGTTCTGTACACAGTAAACACTAACTCCTCATGCCCCCTCCCTGCAGCCCTTTCCATCTCTGTGAGTTTGATGACTTTAGTCTGATGACCTCGTGTAAGTAGAATCGTACACTATTTGTTCTTCTGTGACCGGCTTGTTTCACTCAGCACGTTTTCAAGGTTCATCCATGTTGTAGAGTGTGTCAGAATTTCCTTCCTGCTTACAGCTGAATTCTATTTCACCGTGTGTGTATACACCACGTTTCGTTATCCATTCCCCCCGGGGGTGGATGTCTGGGGTGCTGCCACGTTTTGTCTATTGTGAGCAGTGCTGCTGTGTTTCATTCATAGCGACTAAGGTTCATAGAGAGTTGGAAGAGTTGCTCTGCTGGGACAGCACACAGCTCAGGAATGGCCCCCAACCGCAAGGGATCATCAGGGTATCACACGGCCAGTAGAGCATGGGGCCAGGTGCCTCCCGGCTGGCTGGGAGCAGGTGCCCAAGACCATGGATCTCAACAGCACCACATTGGCACATGGGAGGAGGAGTTTCAGTGTTCAATTCCAGGTGGGTTGCCTGAGTCTTAGATTCTGGAAAAAACAAAGCCCTTCCCATCCACACTGCTGGTCTAAGACATCACTGCTGGAGCCCACACCAGGATCACAGCCTGCCCTGGGACTGCCGTCTCATCCAGGGGCCCAGGAAGGGGGCAAGGGGTATTCCATGCCCAGGAGGTGCCACTCATAAGGGGCTTTGTGAACATACAGGGGGCATTTCTGCTTGTCATAATCGATATTTACTGTGAGGCTAGGACTCCAGGTGATCTGTGATGGGTAAGGCAGTCACTACAAAAAGAATTGTCCCACATCCCAAACCTCTTTCAAACAACGCATTCAAATGTACATGTATCTGCTAAGTTTTCTGGCCTGAGCTCCAGTGGCCTTCCCAGGCTCCCCTCCCTTTACTCCCTAAAGATAAGCTGTTCTCTCTCCCAGAACACCCGCCACATTCCCCTTTTCTTATACATGTGGGATTCCTTCTTTAAGTCTCAGGTAAAATGTACCTATTTATAAGACATCCTCCAAACTTCCCAACCACCCTCAGGCAGGATCTTGAAACTCTTGTCATGTTCCTGCATTCCATGTTTCCTTTCTGAGTACCTACCATGTGCCAGGCACCGGGCTAAGAATTTCAGGGTGAGTGAGACAGAGTTCTTGTCCTCAAGGAATCCACAAAGTAGTTAGGACAGACGAGGGACACGGTGCAATGTGACAGGTGTTCAGGAAGGGAGTGGGAGCTGAGGAGCCACAAACTCTGCCCCAGGACTCTTGGAAGATTTCACTGGCAAGAGATGGTTTAAACTGGGTTTTGAAGAGTTGAGAAGGAAAATCAGGCAAAGAAGTGTGGAAAGACACTGAGCCAGAGACGCTTCTGTAGGAAGCTGGGCCCAGGCAGGCGGGCAGCGCCAGACCCTTACCAGCTATTGGCATTAAGTGAAGAGCTGGACCCTACGTATCCTTGGATTTCTTGGGATGATACTGGCCAATGCCCTACCCAGGACATTAGATACTCATTAGCTTCCTGCCCTTGCCAGGGGAGCAGGAGTTCCCTCCAAGTTCTGTCCAAGAACAGTTCTGTTCCCGTGGAGGACAGGAGCTCGGATCTGTGGAGACAAAGTCTCAGGATAAATGTGCCTTTCTCGAATGTTAATTTCACTCAAAGATTGGGGACGGAAAGTTAATTCGTCTAAATGGTTAAGTAATTTAAAACATTATTTTTACATCAAATCAATCGTGGATATATTATGGAGCAGAATGCTAAATTAATGCATTATTCTCAACTTAATTTTTTATTTGAAGAGGTAATACGCTCTCAGGACACAAAATTCAAAAGGCATGAAAGAATGAAAAGTGAAAATTTACATGTCTGTTCTCCAACGACCAAGCTTCACTCCCGGGAGGCAACCACTATTTCTACTTTCTTGGGTATCTTCCAAGACACATTCCATACGTCGGTTAAGGGAAAAGTATGCAGGGTTTTTTTTTTTTAATGCATAACATAAAATACACTCTACTCTGCAGCTTGTATTTTTCAGATAATACTATGTCTTGGAGATCTTTCCATAACATGGTCATAAGAGTTAGTCCATTGATTTAACAGCTGCACGATATTTCACACGTCTAGATATGCTGGAACTTGTTGGCTAGCTCTATGATAGTCATTTCTAATATTTTTCTATTATGAATAATACTACAATAAATGTAATCTTCAATAATCACCATTTGTACTACATTTGTGTTACTATATATGTAGGATAAATTTCTAGAAGAGAATCACAAGACTGAGGCAATCTTCCAACTTGCACTGAGTGTCAATTTCCTTGCCTCTTAGCTAATACACAATAAACACCCCTGTATCCCCAAACTTTCTGGCCTTTGCCAATCTGACAGGTGGAAGTTATGGTTCGTAAGAGTTTGTACTTGTTTTTCCTGTGTTATGAAAGAGATTGAGTGTCCCTTTTTAGGAGCTGTTTTCCATATCACCATTCATTTGCCCATTCTTCTATTGTACAGTTGGCATTTTTCTTATCAATATTTAGGATTTCTTTAAATATTAAAGAAAGACATTTTGTGATATGAATTTCAAACATTTCCCTCCAGGATATTTCTTTTGATTCTGTTTTTTCTGCCCTATCTTTGCAATTTCTTTTTGATAGCTGAATTTATTTTATTTTTTTAGCTTCTGGATTTTTATGCCATACACAGAATGGCATAAAATGACATACACCCCTATCTGAAGTGATTAAAAAAACCCTCTCTGGCCAGGCATGGTGGCTCATGCCTGTAATTCTAGCACTTTGGGAGGCTGAGGTGGAAGGATTGCTTAAGATAAGGAGTTCAAGACCAGCTCGTTCAAGAGCAAGCCCCTATCTCTACTAAAAATAGAAAAAATTAGCCAGGCATGGTGGCATTTGCCTGTAGTTCCAGCTACTTGGGAGGCTGAGGCAAGGATGATCCTTTGAGTATAGGAGTTTGAGGTTGCAGTGAGCTATGATAATGCCACTGCACTCTACCTGGGGTGACAGAGCAAGACTCTGTCTCAAAAAGAAACAAAAAAAAAACCTCTTTCATTAATTCATTCCATCATAAGTTTACTAAGCCCCAACCTTATGCCAAGCACTGTTTTGGGCGGCAGAGAGTACACATAAAAACCTGCCCTTCGGGTGGTGCCTGTGGCTCAAAAAGGGTAGGGTGCTGGACTCATATGCCGGAGGTGGTGGGTTCAAATCCAGCCCCAGCCAAAACCAAAACAAACAAACAAAAAAAACCCCTGCCCTTGTCCTCTTTGCCCAATTTTAACTCTTTGAAGCCTGGAAACTTTCCTTACCCTTAGTGCTTAGCAGAGTGCTTGGCATTGAGGAGGCACTCAACGAATGCTGAATGAATAAATGCAGAAATGGAGGAAAAAGTAAAACCCCTCTTCACTCCTTTAGACTTTCTCTTCAATCCTTATGCATGGGGGCCAAATTAATGCCCCTTTCCTGTGGCTTTCAACAAGCAAGTCACTTTTTGTTTAAGAATCTCTACACGTCTCTAGTATCTTTAAGTTCAAATTCCTTATCCTAAAATTCTAAGATCCAAGGCCCTCCTGAGCTGGCCCTAGACGTGGTTTTTCAGCGTACCTCCCATTATTCACCACTACAATCCTTCCGAGCTAGGTGTCCTGACAGGTGTGTTCATTGCCAGCCACTTCCAAAAGCTCCTTTTATTTCTCGTCCCCATCTGCACCTTTGTTCACCCTTGGTCCCCGTATCAAGAGGCATTTCATTCTCCTTTCTCCCTAACCACATCCTGTCGTCTGTGGCAGAGGAAGCCAAGTTTCTCCTACTGTTGCTAAAGAATCTGGGGAAAAAATGTCCCCAATAACTCCACCATGGAACATTTGGGCATGCATTCTTCTAAGATTTATTTCCATGTATTTAAAAAGTATTTCAAAAGGTATTAATTGGGAAGCAGTTCCTATTGTGACCATTCACGTATTTCTATTGGGGTAAGCAAAAAGAGGCAATTACAAACCACCGTGCCCTTCCTAGCCAGTGATTTACCTTAGAGTCATATGTGCAGCCTCTAGACACATAGAGTGTTTGACAATGCCATTTATTTTCATTTTGCAAAGTTGAGATATTGTTATAAATCTAGTTTCTATTCTATTTTACTTTGTAGGAATTGTTTCCAAAATATTTTTCACATAATTAAGACAGCTTGGTAAAGATTTTTCTTTTAAAAAATGGCAGCACACCATCCTGTTGTTTGAGTAAACCATGATTGGCTTGTTTTCCATTGTTCCACAGTTAGGGTTTCCTTTTTCAAGTTTTCTTTATTTTAAACGATACTGTAGTGAGTACTTTTGCTGCATTAGCCTTTGACCTTGTGTCTTAATAGCTACACAGAGTTGCTACAACAATCTCATTTCCTGAGTCCTTCCCATGATCCAAGCATGTTTTGGATATGTTACTGCACTGAATTTTCGTAGCAATACCACAGAGGAGATACATTTCCATTTCACACATGACAAAACTGAAAGCACAAATAAGCAGAGGAACATGCTCAAAGCCATAGAGCAACCTGGGGACCGGGGATGGGAGCAGATCATTCTGCCATTTCTCTGGATCTTATGAACTCTTTAGGGCTCTTGATCCATATTGCTAAGTAACTTCCCAGAACGGTTGTTCCAATTCACATGCCACCAACAATATAAGAGTCCATCACTCTGACTCTTTAAGTGATTGCTGGGGATCTGCATCTCACTTTCTATAAATCGTCTCTTCGTATAGTCTGCCCATCTTTATAGGCGAGGCTACCATGGCCCACCAGTTATTCCAGCTGTGTTTATGAGCTGTCATTACATACAAAGTGCTTTCCCTCCCTTCCTCCTCTCTCTCTTTTTTTCTTTCTCTTTCTCCTCCCTTCCTTTCTTCTTTCTTTTTCTTTGAGACAGAGTTTCACTCCATCACCCTGGGGAAAGTACCATGGCCTTGAATCTCATAGCAATCTCAAACTCAGGCTCAGGCAATCCTCCTCCTTCAGTCTCCCAAGCAGCTGGGACTACAGGCACCCGCCACAGTGCCTGGCTACTTTCTTCTGTTTCAGTAGAAACGAGGTTTCACTCTTGTTCAGACTGGTCTTGAACTCCTCAGCTCAAGGGATCCTCCTGCCTTGGTGCTCTGGAGTGCCAGGATTGCAGGTGTGAGCCACCACGCCTGGCCAAGAAGTGGTTTCTTCATTTTCTATAAGCTGGTTATTCATGCATCCTGCTACAGCTTCAAGGCCAATAAAACTAGGTTAATTTCAAAGCAAATAAAACCAGGAGTTTGCTATGAGTTAAGAATACAGGTAACAGGAAAAAGAAAATTCATTGATTTTCTTTCAAATGCCAGTATCTGGCTCAGCGCCTGTAGCTCAAGTGGTCAAGGTGCCAGCCACATACACCAGAGCTGGCAGATTAGAATCCAGCTCAGGCCTGCTAAACAACAATGACAACTGCAACCAAAACATAGCCAGGCATTGTGGGGGGTTGCCTGTAGTCGCAGCTACTTGGCAGGCTGAGGCAAGAGAATCACTTAAGCTCAGGAGTTTGAGGTTGCTATGAACTGTGATGCCACAGCATTCTACCCAGGGTGACAACTTGAGGCTCTGTCTCAAAAATAAAATAAAATGCTAATATCATAAATTCTGCAGTGGGATTATAGGTGGCATTCTGGGCACACATAATCCCCTTTTGAAGACTTCAGACTAGAAGCATCTGAAATGTATTTTCTTTTTTTTTTTTTTTTTAGACAGAGTCTCACTTTGTCATCTTTGGTAGAGTGCTGTGGCATCATAGCTCACAGCAACATCAAACTCTTGGGCTGAAGAGATCCTCTTGCCTCAGCCTCTTCAGTAGCTAGGACTACAGGTGCCTGCCACAATGCCTGGCTGTATTTTAGAGATGGGGTCTTGATCTTGCTCAGGCTGGTCTTAAACTCCTAAGCTCAGGCAATCCACCCATCTCAGGCTCCCAGAGTAGTAGGATTACAGCATGAGCCACCATGTACTCCTAAAATGTATTTTCCTAATACGATTTTGATGCCAGGTTTTTTCCGTGGTAGTTAATGCCTTTGGCAGTTTGATATAATAAGAAAAATATATATTTGGTCTCTACCCCTGGTTCCTGGAGCACAGCTTTTAAAACCCTGGTAATTTCCTGACTGATATGGGTGCTTTGAGCATTTTTTGTTCTAATATTTGGCCTTGGTTCCTGACACAGAGCTCCTAAATTTCTTGTAATTTCCTGGGTTGGGAGAGCATCTTTTGTTCTAATGAGGCAGCTCCGGGAGAGCTTCACAACTGGGGCTGGTCACCAGAAAGACCGAGCGATGACATGAAGCTTGGACTTTTAGCTCCATCCCCCCTCCTCCAGGGAGGGAAGGGGGCTGGAGATTGAGTTAATAATCAATCATACCTATGTGATGAAATCTCCATAGAAGCCCTAAAAGACAAGTGTTCAGAGGGCTGCTGGGTTATTGAACACATTCATGAGCTGGGAGGGTGGACGCCCCAACTCCTTAAGGACAGAACTCCTGAGCTCCAGACTCCTCCAGACCTTGCCCTATGCACCTCTTCATCTGGATGCATTTGTATCCTTTACTGAATCTTTTATTATTATTATTATTGTGTGTGCGAGACAGAGTCTCACTTTGTTGCCCTGGGTACAGTGCCATAGTGTCACAGCTCACAGCAACCTCAAAATCTTGGGCTTACGAGATCATCTTCCCTCAGCCTCCCAAGTAGCTGGGACCACAGGCGCCTTTCACAACGCATGGCTATTTTTTTTTTCTTTGTTGTTGCTACAGTTGTCATTGTTGTTTTTAGCTGGCCTGGCCTGGGTTCGAACCCACCAGCCATGGTGTATATGCCCACGCCCTACCCACTGAGCTATGGGCACCACCCTGTAATTATTATTATTAATTTTTTTTTTGAGACAGTCTCACTTTTTTGCTCTGGGTATAGTGCCATGGTGTCATAGCTCACAGCAACCTCAAACTCCTGGGTTCAAGAGATCCTTCTACCTCAGCTTCCCAAGTAGCTAGGAGTAGAGGTGCCTGCCACACACCTGGTTAGACTTTCTTATGTTTTAGTAGAGACGTGGTCTTGCTCTTGCTCAGGCTATTCTTGAACTCCCGAGCTCAAGCAATCCACCTTCTTCAGTCTCCCAAAGTGCTAGGATTAGCCAGGCTAATCCTTTATAATCAACCAGCAAACACAGTATTTCCCTGAGTTCTGTGAGCTGTCAGAGCAAATCGCCAACCTGGTGAGGGGCTCATGGGCCCTGTAGCCACGTCAGACAGAAATATGGGAAACTCGGGAACCCACTGCTTGTGACTGGTGTCCAGAGGCAGGGGGGTAGTCCTGTGGGATCTGACACTAACTCTAGGTAGACAGTGTCGGAACTGAACCAAACTGTTCAGTTCTCCAGCTGGTGTCTGGAGAGTTGGAGCCCTGGTTGGTGTAGGGAAATCCCCCCACATGGGTATTAGGCAGTTGGAAGTGTTCTGTGTGAGCAAGAAAACAGAGATTTTCACATGTGACAGGATGTCCAAGACTCACTTGTTCACCAGCAGCTTCTCCGGGGTTCCTTGCTCCTGAGAGGCCTTTGAATATTGACAACAGCCGCCATACACAATACCCATTATGTGCTGGACAAGCGTACATATTTTGCATGTTTCTTTTTGTGTTTGTCCATTAAGGCATTTTATTTATTTTATTTTATTTTTATTTAGTTTTTTTTTACAGAGACAGAGTCTCACTTTGTTGCCCTCAGTAGAGTGCTGTGCTGTCACTGCTCACAGCAACCTCCAGTTCCTGGGCTTAGGCAATTCTCTTGCCTCAGCCTCCCGAGTAACTGGGACTACAGGCACCCACAACAACACCCAGCTATTTTTTGTTGCAGTTTGGCTGAGGCTGGGTTCGAACCTGCCACCCTCATTATATGGGGCCAGCGCCCTACCCACTGAGCCACGGGTAGTGCTGGAGGCATTTTATTTTTAAGCATGTATTACATCCCTAGAAAAAGAGTCCTAGGATTTTCCCTCCTGTGTGTTTTCTCTTGCTTCTTTGTGACCCATGATGCCAGTTGAAGTTGTCAGTACAAGGAAACCAAACTGGCGGGATGGGAGCAGATAATTCTGCCATTTTTCTAGATCTTCAAGTTGCACATCAAATTTAAGGCTGATCACTCCACACGCGTTTAACCTGCCTGTGAGGTTCATAATAATTTTCCCAGCTCTGTGATCATTGATGATTTCAAATTTACTGATATAACCACGTTTCATCGTCACAGTTAGAAACCGGATGATGACTTTGGAGTGAGGCCTTATCAGACCCTGGGATCTGCTTCTCTTTTCAACCAGCCAGTGCATAATTCACGTGCACTATTATGGTGGTGCGGAAAGATGGCAGAAAGCATAGGCCTTGTTTCTAATCTGCATTAACTACATAAAGCAGACAGGATTTGCCTCAGACTATAGACATGAGAAGCTGAGGCCGAGAGGTGAAAAATCAGATGTGCAAACCCAGGCCTGTAGTACCCTGCACTGCTTAGAACCCTTTCCTGCCGGGAAATGCTTGGTGAATGGACCATTCATTCTGAATGACTCTTCTTCCTCCTCCACAATCGGCTGGAGCTGCAGCCAAGGGAGAATTTTGATGAATCAGAGGAAGTGGAAAGAATACGTGCACCTGCTCTATCGTTTGGGGGCATCTATGCTAACTAGACTGTAGAAATGAGGAAGCGTTACCTGGAACAGCAACATTTCTCCCCACACTGACAAGGTTGCTAAATCCACTCTTGGCCCGACCTATTGTCCTTGAATTACTAACACACGTTTATGCGACTGTCCCTACAGTCCAATGGACATACCCTATCCGCTATTTTTCTGTTTCTCCTACAAATTATAAAAGCCTGACAGCTCTATCTCATCCTAGGCAGGGACTGCACTAGAATACTCTTCCTCTTTCTTCCTCATTGTGTCAGAAGTCCAGAGACAAAAAGGATCCTGTTTGGGCCTAGGGTTGGACAGTGTTGGAGGCTGCTGGTGCCAAGCACCGAGGAAAGGGCAGGTCCTCAGGCAGGAAGAGACTTCTGAGAGCAGAACTTTGGCAGGGAGTGGCAGGCATTTTCTCCTGTCTAGAGAGAAGAGGGTGTCCTAGATGGGTGGTCCTGGGGGTAAAGGTTGAAAAAGCCTCTTCTCTAAGGGGCTTACTGGGGGTGGGAGGAACTCTGTGCCTATAGCAATTCCTTTTTTTTTTTAAACACTTAATGTATTATGGTAAAAATATTAGCATGGCTTTCTCTGATATTAACTTCAGGATAGGACACATGCTGCCCTCCTTGGTACTCTAAAACCTAACCCAGACCTGGCATGGGATTGGCATTTAGGAAATACTGGGATGAGGGTTACAAATAAATCACATTTTGTAAACTGCTATACAGGGCTATATTACTAAGTTAATCTGTTCATCTAATATCTTTGAGCTTTTAGTTAAGTCTTATTTATAATAAATATTGTAGCTGATCTCAGATGTCCTGGGGGAAATTAAGATATCTATGCCAAATTGTAAATGGGGAACAATAACCTCTTATCCTCCCTCCCCTTTCTATTCTTTCAGGCCAACCAAAATGTCCCTGAGAATCAGCGGGCAAGGTGAAGTTCAGGGAGAAGAGCTGAAGCACTGAAGATCACCCCTGGGTACTCTCTATTTCCAGTCTCAGTGAATATAACTTTCATTGGATTAAGAAGAGCAGTAGGCTTCTTTTTTTTTTTTTTTTTGGCCAGGGCTGGGTTTGAACCCAACACCTCTGGCATATGGGGCCAGTGCCCTACTCCTTTGAGCCACAGGCACTGCCCAGCAGTAGGCTTCTTAAGGCCACGATGCCTCTGTGCTAGATCTGCCAGTCTGGTATGTGCTCCAGCAATGGGCAGCAGTCTGCACGTCAATGGACTACACAGCAAAATAATGTGATCTGGACCAATGCTGATAGTTGATAGGCAGGACCAGGGAAAACTAAAAACCCTAGAACCTAAAATATCCTGGCCTTTCTTATCTGCACCTGCTCTATTTTGCATTTTCTAGTAACAGCTACCCACTGAACTGCGGACACTCTGCTAGTTACATAGTTTATATTATTGGTAATTCTCACAACTCTGCAAGGCTAATTCATGGATGAGGATACCAAAGAACAAAGTTTGCAATTTGCCCTAACGGGAGACCTTACAAGGTCACGTGCCCATAAGAGTCTAAGTTAATTTTCAGACTTCTTGGTCTGGATTTTTTGTTTTGAAAGGTGATTACTTATAAGTTTTTGTTTCTTGTCCTTCTTTTAAAAGTTGACCTGCCAGTATGTGTCAATGAAAAGAGTACATGCATTTTGGGCTTGTGCATGTAAAAGTTTTCTTACCAAAAAAAAAGGTGCTTGGAAGAGGCAATATAACGTGAAGGGGGCGGGGAACTTGGCAGAGTAAGGATCACATTTCAAGTTCTAGTTCTCTCTGCCTGCAAAGTGTGAGGAATTTATACATAACACTTCCACTTCTGGAAGGGTCCTCTTCCTGGGGCCCTTTATATCCTAGGTCAGCTCAAATCTTCGCTCTTACCCAGGGCCCACCCCACTTCCCCAGGTTTCACTTCCAATAAATAGCTCCTCTTCCATATTCTGATAACACTTATACATTTGACACAGAGTTGGCTTTGAATTTTTATTTAAATGTGTCCTGTGCTTTTATTTTCCTCTACTTTAACTATCAAAGCCACTAGGGCTGAAGATCATACTTCTTTTTATGTCTCCATCACTGAAGTTGCTCAGTAACACTAAATCAATGTGGATAAATAGCTGAAAAATAAATGATTGGAATAACTCAGGGACTATGTAGATTAGGACAATATAAATAAAAACTGACATTTTAAAAAGCACTTTAAGGGTATATAAAATGCTTGCTGTGCATTCTCATTTGTACCCCATAATAACCCGCAGAGGAAAATGGCTCAGAGAATTTAAGTGACTTGCTCTTGGAACTCAGATCCTCTTACTACAAAACTTCATTATAGTTTGCTGTCAAATGTGAATAGAAGATTAAATCTGGAAACTGCCCCCCCCCATTAAACATCCTTACCAGCAGAGGGCGCAAGAACACGCTTGGGTCTTGGAGTCAGGCAGGTTTGCCTACCTGCCAGCCACTTAAAGAGGTAAATGATCTGTGGCAAATTATTTAATATCGGGGAGGCTTGTCTCTAAAGTAGTGATGATCATAAAGATTAGAAATATTCTCTGGCTGGCACACAGTAGGTGAGCAATAAATCATGTCTCTCATGATTTTCACAAAAGGGATCACAGAAGCAGTTCGGAAGTTAAATAGACATTGATTCTTGTTTGATGCTTTAATAAATTCTTGAAATCAGTATGCATACCTGACACTTAAAATAGGCCAAGAGTTACATCAAACGAGCAAAGAAATGGATATTGATGGAGAATTGTTTTTGCATTTCTTTATTGATATATCATAGTTGTACATATTTTAGGGGATGATGGAAAATTTCTAATATCCAGCAAGACTGTGAAGAAGCAGATTGGAAACACCTTTCTAGATGAGAAACCATAAAAATACAACATACCACTTGCTCCAGCATCTATTTCACCTAAGAAAATAATACTAGATGGCAGCAAGATTTAGAAAAACAAGATGTCATCATCACCTTATAAGAACAAAAGCGGAAGCAACAAACGTATTAAATGCACAGATTTGTAGTGTCTCCACCAAATTGAACACAATGCAGTCATTAAAATGATGCCATAGAAGAATATTCTAAATGGAAAGATGATCACACCACAGCAGGCAAAACTCGGAAGATACAAACAGCCTGATTTCACTCTTGTCTAAAAATACATGCAAGACAGAAATAAAAATTTTAAGTTATTTCCATAAGAGATGAGATTGTTAGTGATGTTTCTTTTTGTGTGTGTTTGCTCCTCTTTGCTTATGTTTGTAATGAACATTTATTATCACTTTTATAAGAAAAGAAAAGTAGTTTTTTCTTTTGTAAGAGTGGGCTGGATTCACTTAACACAGCCAGCCGACACAACCGAGCCAGTGGTCCTGTAAATTAAGTCAATTGTAATAAGAAGGTTGGAAGTTTCAAGGTAACTAGTTAGTTAAGCAAAGTAATTAAAATCCTGATGAAATTTCACAGAGCTGGCCAGGAAGCTTTGACCAAGGCAGATTTGAAAGCAGACCAGGCTCCACTTTTTCAAAAGGCCTAAAAACAGCACAAAATATGAACAACTGTTCATGCAGAGGGCCGTGAGCCATCTTTGTTCTGAGCAAATGTAACCTGAAACCCACCCCATCTCACTCTCCAGGTTGGCTGCACATCTCTAGACAGGGTGTATTTGCTCTCCATTACTCAATTTACTTCCTTGAACTTGAAATGGAGTGGAATTTCAACATAGAGTTACCCATTCGCTCCAGGGCTAAATTTAAACCTTTAATTAAATTAATCCGCTGATCTTAAACACATTGCTTCTTCCTCAGAAAAGTGTATCTAAGTTTCTTAGGTGTCACCGGGCTTAAATTTAGAGTGACAATTGTTTCTTACTGGATTTGGTAAGTCACCCACTCGCGAGTGTTTTCAGATCGCTCCTGGTGAAAGCCCACCCCCCACTCAGCCTTGACCCGCACTCGTGGGGTGGGGGGTAGGGCTGCGACTCCTCTCACATCCAGAGCTGTTGTTCGGGAAGGGTCACGGTGTCCTTGGGCAGAAACCTACGTTTATATGAGACACAGTAGGTGTCAAACATGTTTATGAAATAAATAACAGAGTCATTGTCCATCTGCTCCCAGTTTATGAGGGAAAAAGAGATCATAATGCACCAACATTTGCAAGGTGACAAGAATGTAGGCCCTTTTAGCCCACCCCAGTCTTCATACGCAATGGAGTATATTTCGGGGCCAAAGTAAATTATGTTAGTTTTTGCTAAAAGAAAGATGAAAAGTGCCAGCACCACGGAATGATGATGAGTAAATTAGTCTGGCCACAGGGAAGGTGTTTTAGCTTCGGGGCTGTTAGGCACCCCAAGGTGTGCATTTAATGGGGCTGCATCCTCTGCCGGCGAAAGAGGTAGTCCCAACTCGAATGTTTACCGACAGCTCTGAGTCGGGACTGGCCACGTGGGGGCTGTGCAACTTTTAATAAGGACCTACTTATTTCTCCGGGCCCAACGGCAACACGGTGTGCAGTTAACTCGCTTGCGGTCCCAATCTCTGCGTCGCTCCTAATAACTGTCCTGCAGACCCGCGACTCTCCCGGGAGCGCGGCCCCAGGCGGTATCTCACTCGGTTCTGCTCGCACCCCCAGCTCCCCTGTGAGCGCGCTGGAGCAACGTGCTCGCCTCACGCACCTGGCTTCTGCGCGCCCCGGGAGTCGCCGAGGCTCCCGGTAAGCAGCTGGGACGACCCCGCCGATCCCCCGCCCCGCCGTCCGCTCGGCTCTCCTTCCTCCTCGTCTTCCTCCTCCAGCGGCCCCTTCGCCTCCCACCGCCTGGCTCCGCGGCCGCCGCCTGCGGCTTTGTTTTCCTCCCAGGTTTCATTCCCCACACGTGATACTGTGTTATTGCAAAGAGCGCTTCGGAGCGCGAGCGCGGGGCGCGCGCGCCTATAAATACGGACGCCGGGCCCAAGAGCCCAAGACCGAGAAGTCCGGCGAGCGGCCGCGGGGCGGACAGCCAAGGAGCCAGCGGCAGCAGCCAGCGAGCCAGGCGCGCGCGTGGGCCGGGGCGGCAGCGCCCCCCGCCAGAGCACCGAGGGGCGAGCATGGCCCGCCCGCGGGGGGGCCGGGCCGCCGCGCACGCCGCCCGCGCCCCGCGCCCTGCCCAGCCCGGGTCGCCGCCGCTCGCGCCCGCCGCTTAGCGCTCCGGCGCCGCTCGCTTCCCGGGGCATCGCGGAAATACCGCCGCAGACGGACACAATGGCGGCGGCCGCCACCACGGCCGCCTGCAGCGGCTGCAGCGCCGGCACCGACGCCGCGGGCGCCAGCGGATTGCAGCAGCCGCCGCCGCAGCAGCCCCAGCCCGCGGCCGCCGCGCCGGCCCAGCCGCCGCCCGAAGCCCCCCGGAAGCCGCGCGTAGACCCGCGGCGCCGCCAGGCTGCCCTCTCCTTCCTCACCAACATCTCGCTGGACGGACGGCCGCCGCCGCAGGACGCGGAGGGGGGCGGCGGCGAGGAGAGCGGTGCGGCCAAGCCCGGCGCCGGCAGCGCCTGGGGCGCGCGGACTCGGTTCAGCCTGCTCGCCGCTGCCGAGCGGAGCGGCTGCAGCGCGCTCGCCGCGCCCGGCACGCCGCTGGCCGCCGGGTCCGGCCCCTGCCTCCCGCAGCCCTCGCTGCTGCCGCCCCTGGCTCCGGGCGGCCACGCGATCGTGCCCATCGTCGGGGCGGTGCGAGGGTTTGCGAGCCCCCTGGGCGCCGCCCGGGCGTCAGGGGAGCAGTGGCAGCCACTCCGGCCGGCGCCCCTAGCCGCCTGTGCCCATCCACAGCCGCCCGACGGGGCCGGGGGCGCTGGGCAGGAGGAGTTGGAGGAAGACGATGCCTTTACCAGCGTGCAGGTGCCAGCGGCCGCCTTCTATGGCTCCGGGACCCCCGGGAGCGGCAGCGGCAGTCGGGGCCGCCTCAACTCGTTCACTCAGGGAATCCTGCCCATTGCCTTCTCCAGGCAGACCTCGCAGAACTACTGCTCCCTGGAGCAGGCGGGCCCGGGCGGCACCAGCGCCTTCGAACAGCTGCAGAGGTCCCGGTGAGTATCCAGAATGCGACGTACACTCATCTCATCGTCCCTCCCCGTGGTCTCTGGCTGCAGGACATGGGTTGCTCCCACCTAACCGCGGCCTGCCAGATCCAGTGCTTCCGGGCCGGAATTCCAAACCGCTGGGGCACGCAAAGGAGGGAGAGTCCCCAGGAAGTGTGTGCAGGAGCCTGGCACCTGCAGAACCAGAGCAACATGCTCCTGCAGTGGACCAGGAGTTGGGAGTTGCAGGAGCCCACTAAAAAACGCCTCCCAAATCTCCTAGCACGAGGAAGAGATCACAAACTTCCTGAAACCCAGTCCGGACCCGGAGGCGCACTCTCCCCACGCTGGGCACGACTTGGCCGGGCGCAGACTGGAGCAGTGGCCTGGCCGGCAGCTGAGCGGCGCGCGTGAGCCTGAACTTGGGGTAGACACGCGTGACCCTCTGCAGAAGTTCTCAGTATTCCTCCAGCCCGGAGAAACTTAAGTTTTACCTTTGTTTTTCTGAGAAATGGAAAGTCCTTTTTACATTCCTTTGAACCAGGCCTAGTGAGTGGGGGATAGAGATGAGATAGGGCTTGAGGACTTTTTTTTTCCATTCCGAGATGAATTTGCTTGAGTTAGTTGAAAGCTTGTCGGACGTGTTATTTTACGTTATCTGGAGGTATTATTAGGCTTAGCAAAAACACGAAATACTGAATGTTTGTGTATTGTTCAGGAAATAGCTGGAAGTTGTTGCCAAGTGTTCCAGGGGACAGTTGGAAGCAGGAGAACCAGAGCTAGGAGCAGGTGGGAAAATGTAAACCTGTTCCCTAGGAGTGTCCTGTGTAGTTAGTGATATCCTAGACTCCACCTTGGCCCAGTTATTTTAACATCCTGGGTCCTCAGGAGGAGAAACCGACCCTGCAGGCATGAAGAGGGGAAGGAAGGACAGTCTCTGTTACAGCCACAGTCTTAAGATGCTTATCTGAAAGCTCAGGCTCCCTCTGGCCTAAGTAAGAAGGTGGCTGGGTGGAAAACTTCCTCCCCCAGTGATGAATGGATAAGAACATGCTGGGCTCATCCACAAGTTTGTTCTTAGCGTACATCTTCCCAAGTGGGTGAAATTATAACTGTGCTTGGTATGTAGCAATTGAGTGCACCTGGGCCCCCAGGCGAGCATATGGCGAAGCAGCCTGGTGATTGGATGGATGAATTAGTGACACTGGGCACAGGTGGCTGCCCTGCGCTGGCATTTCTTGTCAGAGCACACATCCCCCACTCGCAGGTGAGTGCCAGGAGGGGAATCCCTTGTTTCTGGGCCAGTCGTTCATCCTTAGCACTTTCGGGGGCAGCTCAGTGTTACACTGCTTGACATCACACACTGGCTCATGATGATTCTAGACTTTGAGCCTAAGCCCAGCAGTCAAGAGGGTTATGACAGGAATTGTAGGAAACGTGTGTGTTATTCTAAGCCAGTATGCAAGGCTGACCCATGTCTCCTGATGGACAGATGTGTTCGCCTCCTAGCAGCAGCTGGATATCAGATTGCCTCCCACTTGTTCTCCAAGAAACTCATTTCAGGGGATGCAGAGGACCTAGGATGTTAGTATTTCCGAGCCAAAGAATGTCTAGAACTACATTTCTCATCCTATAAATATGAACTTTCTAGGTGTTTTATTGATTCTCCTACCCTATACACACATAGTAAGATGAATTAGTCACTGTGAAATGCTTCCTTTCCTGCCGGTCACTTTCATCTTAACTGTTTCTGAATAATCCACGTCTGGCAATTCAATAGGCTTTTACATATTATAGATGTGAACAGAAACAGCACCAAATTTGATGGAAAAAATGGGTAAAACTGCTTTAGGAAAGGCCTGTTAAGAAAGACTAGTTTGGCTTTGGAGTGGCTGTGAACTTGAAATATCCTGGGACGCTATGTTTCCTACACTGTGGTGCTTTTATAATCACAAGAGTACTTTCACCTGCTTAGGAAAGTGTGGCTTAGAGCACAAACTCACTTGAATAAGGAATAAGGCTCAGGGCCAGCTTTTCTGGTTTCCATTTGCTTTCCTGGTATTCCTCTCTTTAAGAAACCTGCTAGCCTATGTGGTTCTGTATATACTACTTCACTGATGCTCTCCTGGGATATTGTTTTCATATCAAATTATGCTTTCTTTGGATTTGTTTCTTGCTATTGGAGGAATTTCATAAACCCTTGCCGCTCCATGGTGTGGGCTCTGGAGCTTCTCTGTGAACACTTAAAATGCAAACTCTCTTGCCCCATTAGAAGACTTAATCTGCATTGTTTAACAAGATTTTCAAGTGATTCATATACAAATTGAAGTTTGAGAAACATTGCCAAAATGAAGCTGAAATCTACCCCCTTTTGAGGGATTTGAGATTTCACATCTTAGGTTTGTTATAGGGGTATAAAAATTAGAATTCCCTGATCTAAAATCTTGGAATCTTTTCTTTTTAATTACCTTCATTTGAACCATTGTAAAACCAGTCACAATTAATTGCTTGGATTTCTTTTTCTTTTTTCTTTTTTTTTTTTGTAGCTGGCATCACACAGCTCACAGCAACCTCTAACTCCTGGGCTTAGGCAATTTTCTTGCCTCAGCCTCTGGAGCAACTGGGATTACAGGTGCCTGCCACAACACCCGGCTATTTTTTTGTTGCAGTTTGGCTGGGGCTGAGTTTGAACCCACCACCCTCTGTACCTGGGGCCGGTGCCCTATCCATTGAGCCACAGGTGTCACCCAATTCCTTGGATTTCAAAACTTTGAAATACACATACATCAGGGAGCAAAATTTCTGCACCTAGGCCTAGGCACAAGTGGGTGCTCAGTAAACGCATGTCGATGCAGTGATTAAGCCATCTCTGGCCCTTAACCCTCACAGCTACCTGTGTGTAGATTCTCTCATAGGCAAGGAGATAACGGGTTTAGAGAGGTTGAATAACTGCTGCAGACCAGCCCAGCTTCTCAGAGGCACGTATGTAACCAGACCAAGCTCTGCTACTTTGCCATATGACTTTGGCTTGCGCACAGTAGGCCCACAGGTCACTTCTGAGCTCTTGGCTGTAAATGTTTGTGCTGCTGCAGGCCAGTCATACTGATGTGCTTTTACACTCTCTTCTCTAGTCATCCCCCCAAATTTATCTTCTTTGTTTGAAGCCCCAGCTTACTGCTACTTTCTAGTCTCCATTCTGTGGGGGTGTCTGGGGAGCCCAGGACAGCAGACCTGGGGATCCTCCCTGCTATAGGGACGGGCCTCCAACGCTGGGAAACCAGTGTGCAGGGTTTGTTCTCAGATTGAGGGAGCCAAAAAGATGCCTTTTAGATTCACACCCTATAGTTTTTCCACCTGGGCAGTGAGCACGGTGTTAGGAAGGTGTTAATAGCTGAAAGGGAGTGTAAATTTATAAGGTGTGCTTCAAGGCTTCCTTTTACTTTAAAAACTTCATGTCTGGCAGCAGCTGGCCCGACCCTGGGTTACTCCACTTCCTGAGCTTCCAGCTTGCAGACAGCCACCTGTGAGCATACACCCCCTAGGTGGGCCTGTGCTCACAGACTGAGTGCCTGATGGCCAGGGCGTTATTTTAAAATAACATTAGAGCTTTTGCCTCTTAGAATACTTGAGTTGGTGTCATACCTTGTGGAGAGTTAGGAGGGCTTGTGGTATGTAATAGCCCTAGGTCTTGGGTTTGAATGCTGGTGCCGCTGTGACACTGGCCTTGGTCAGGTTAATCAGCTTTCTGTATTCATTTCCTCCTGAGAGTCTTGGCCTGTATCTTGGCCCTTTCAAGTGCTAAATTGCTATTGCCTTTATTACCAAGGACTAAGCATAGACTCTGGCTAAATGCTTCCTATCTGGGCTTCTCAAACGTGACTGTGTTTAGGGTCACCCAAGGATCTCTTGAAAGGCAGATTCTATATTTCCAACCAGCAACCTGGGATGCAGATGGACCATTCTTGGAGGAGGAAAGTTTTACCCAGTACTCTGATTTGTCCCTTTTAGAAGGCTGAGGAAACCAGGCTCAGAGATGTTAAGTAACCTGTCCAAAGTCATTCAGCTGTCAGTGGCAGAGCTCCAGCTCACACTCTCCTTGGAGCTTCTGCCTACCCCTCCCTCTCTGCCTTGCCACTCTTGATGGGAAAACTGGGCTTGAGCTATACCTGTAATCTTGGTGTCTTTACTGATGTGAGCCAACCATGGCCGAGAACCAGAGTGAAAGGGGAAATGGGTGTCTTTTCTAACTTTGTCACCACCTGCTTTGTGACTTCAGCAGTCACAAAGTCACTCTTCTGGGTTTTAGAAGTTCAGAAAGGACTTTGCTCTCAGGAGCAAGTAAACACAAGTTATTGCCAAGCTCTTTTTTCCAGCAACCTGGGTTAGGGAGGCCAACCTACAGCCCCAGGACTGGGCTCAAGGCAGGGCAGCCCAGGCCCGCCGGCTGCCCTTCTTACAGTCAGCCTGTAACCTGAGCGAGCTCAGAAGGTGAAATCAGTTAGCCTGCTCACTGCTGGCAAGTACCCTGGAGGATACCGAGTTTGAGTGTGACCTTTTACTCTCTGTCAGGGCTGGGAAGCCACCATATGGCCCTGTGCTATGGACTCAGTAGCTATCCCAGAAACTTTGTGTGCCTGGACTTTTCTCCCTCATCATAAAGATAGTTGTCAGGTGGGAGAAGGCCAAGGGCAGGCAGCCCTGAGAGCAGAACGGGAGGAAACAGCAGCCGAGTTGGGTGATGTGGAGTAAGTGGGGATAGGCTGGGACCTGAGATCCCTGGATTCTAGATCTCTGTTTCCTTACTGAATTCAAGAGTTGGGTCAGACGAACCTGCTGCCTCTTTTGCCTGCAACATCCTCAGTGTCTCAGTCATGTGCCCTGGTGAGGTCGGGGGCGCATTTAGCTTGGGGAAGTGTGCATATCTTAGAATTAAGATTCACAGCAGCATTAGGCGTGTTCTGGGAGGCTCCCCGGGTAAAACATTCACGAATGAATGAATGGGCTTCCCTCAATGGAACGAACTTTAACATTTGCTTTTCAGCAGCAAAGGTATCACATTCCGCTTGGGCTGACAGCTTTAGGAGGCTGTCCAACCAGGAACCCCGTGCTTCAGGAGGTGGGCAGTCCCCCAGTGAAAACTACCTCCTGTATGGAGGGTGTGATCTGTAGTAACTGCTGTTGGTAAAGGACCTGAAGGTTTAGAGAGAATATTTGTACAGATGTTGATTTCACATCTGTAGACCTTGAGGCTAAGGTCACAAAATGGGCAAGGGACAACCCCAGGTGCTTTATTATCAGGTATGTAGTAGAAGAAATTCTTTATTAAGACTTAAAGCCTTGTATTATTTATTCAACAAACATTGAACATAAGATCAATTATGAGTCACCACTGTGGTCGTCATGGGTGATGTAGACAGAAAACATAGTTTCTGTCCATGTTGGGTGACACAAGTAAACAGGGGCTTTGGTACAGTGGTGAGGGTTTGATCCGAGGTGAGCTTGTTTGGCCCCCCCCTCCCGAGACAGGGACACTTTATACCTTTGCCCACAGGAACTGGTACAGGGACTCAGATGTACTATTTTTATGGAACAAATGTGGCAAGCATTATTTTAGGTACTTTGTGGGGACTGACTTCATACTTAAAACAGCCCTCAGACCATATTACTATTTTCACTTCCATTTGGAAGCACAGAGAGGTTAAGTAATTTGCCCAGGGCCCTTTAGTCCAATTGTGGGAGCTGGCTTTGAAGCGGGCAGCCCATCTCCCCAGAGTTGGCACTCTGGCCTCCCTCCCTCCACCGCACTGTGGGGTCAGGCTCATAAGTGCTTGTTAAAGTGGTTTCAGCCAAACTAGGCAGAAGTTGACCTAAATGGCCTCAAGGGTCACTGATTGCTGTGTTTCTTTGTTTAGCTTTCTGCCTTTCTGTTGTTCTGTACATGTGAGCCCACAGGCCAGGCCAGGGTGAGGAGCGGCTTCTGTGACTGCATAATTAGGTCCTGCACACCGGTGCATGGGTTTCCCCTCTTCTCAGCCACAGCTGAGCCCCTGTCACCACTCTCCCTCTCCCATATGGCACTTCAGTGAGCCCCTGTCACCATTATACCTTTCTTTCTCTCTCTGGTTTTTCCCACTCTGTTGCCCAGATTAGAGTGCCATGGCCTCAGCCTAGCTTACAGCAACCACAAACTCCTCAGCACAAGCGATCCTCCTGCCTCAGCCTCCTGAGTAGCTGGGACTATAGGCACCCACCACAAAGCCAGGCTAGGTTTTCTATTTTTGGTAGAGATGAGGTCTTGCTCTTGCCCAGTCTGGTCTCCAACTCCTGGGCTCACAGTTAATCTGCCTCGGACTCCCAGAGTGCTCTGTACACCACTTCTGTGGTACTGCCCGTGCCTCTGTTCAGAGGAAGGTGCAGTGGGAACTGGACCTGGCATCCCACAGCACAGCGTCCATAGCTCTGCCACTCTTTTTTTTTTTGAGACAGAGTGTTACTATGTTGCCCTCTATAGAGTGGCGTCGCAGCTCACAGCAACCTCAAACTCTTGGGCTTAAGTAGTTCTTTTGCCTCAGCCTCCCAAGTAGCTGGGACTACAGGCGCCCGGCTATTTTTTGTTGTTGTTGTGGTCATTGTTTAGCAGGCCCAGGCTGGGTTGTAACCCACCAGCCCCGGTGTATGTGGCCAGTGCCCTAACCACTGAGCTATGGGTGCCGAGCCCTCTGCCACTCCTCTGAGGTTCTTACCCAGGAAATGGGAATAAGGAGCTGCCTCCTCCCCTGAGTTCTCCTTCCTTGGACCCTCTGTGTCTTCTCAGCATCACCCTTTCCCCAGCTGCCTCCTGGCTGTGTATAAATAACACTTTCTTGGAAACAGCCCCGCCCACTCATATATGTATTTTGCCTCTGGCTGCCTTTGTGCTGTGAGGACAGAATTGAGTAGTTCTGACACCACGTGGCCAGCAAGCCTAAGCTATTTATTTCCTGGCTTGTTACAGAAAAGTCATGCTGCCCTAGCCCAGGAGGTGCGTGGGGCCCTTGGTCCTCATTACCCTCACTGTCCTTGCCTTGTTTTAGCCCTGCATGGCCCAAGGGGCTCCTGTCTTCTCCCTGGGCCCCCTGTCAATTGCCTCTCCTAGGACTTCCAGAGGGACCTTTCTGAAACCCGTATCTGAGCCCAGTGGTCTGACCTCCTTATATTTAGGTGGGGCAGCCACTGGCCTGGGTCCTGGTTGCCACTGCAGCCTCCCCTGTTCCCCTTAGAGGGCTGTCGCTGCCATCCTGTCCTGGCCTTACTCATGCTGGCCAGGGCCCAGGCTCCAGTCCTTGAAGACTTTTTCCCAGGAAGGGTCCCCACTGCCCTGCCAGAGGGTATCTCATCCTTTTTTTTTTGAGACAGAGCCTCAAGCCGTTGCCCTGGGTAGAATGCCCTGGCATCACAGCTCACAGCAACCTCCAGCTCCTGGGCGTAAGCAATTCTCCTGCCTTCGCCTCCCAAGTAGCTGGGCCTACAGGTGCCCACCACAACACCCAGCTGTTTTTTGGTTGCAGCTGTCGTTGTTTTGCAGGCCTGGGCTGGATTTGAACCTGCCAGCTCAGGTGTATGTGGCTGGCACCTTAGCCTCTTGAGCCACAGACACTGAGCCAGGGTACCTCTTCCTTCCAGGTCCGTCCATCACTCTGCAGAACAGCCCTCCCCATGCTCAGCCCTAGCTGATGACCCTGTTCCTCCCCTGCAGGTCTGTGCATCTGGCCTGACGCTGGTTGCCCCTTGGTGGTAGAAGGGCTGGGGGCTGGCTTTTAGCGAAGTGGACCAACTTTCTCTGTATAGCAGAGTGACCACAACACACAGATGAAAACCTCATTCCCTGACAGTGTTGGTCAGGAAATTTGACCGTAATTGCCTGCCACCCACCTCCCCCAACTTTCTCTGTCCTTCATTTTCACCTAGCAGTCACTCCCGACCCTCCGCACTCAGTTTTGCAGCCTGAATGGGCATCCTGACCAGAATGTTTCAGTCCTCGTCAGGTGGCTGAGGTGAGACAGGTTGCAAAGGTCACTCTACCCTCCTGTGCCTGCTTCTCCTGGTCCCCAGGGAGGGGAGGCACAGAGGGGTGTGTATGTGTGTGTGTGTGTGAGATCTGAGCGCCTCGCCTGCTGTGTACTTCACATATGTTGTTTTATTTTACTTGCCTGGCTATCCTGTGATTGGGGACTTTGTCCATTTTAGAGCTGAGGAAACTGAGGCTGGATGTGAAAGAAACTTGTCTAAGGGCACATGGGTAGAATCTAGGGCTGGAATCGGACCTCGGCTTTTCTGGCTCCAGCTGGGTTTCTGCTGGGTCTAGTAGCACACATAGCTGCCTCCTTCAGACTCAGTAGAGACAATTAAGGAACCCATGACCTGGCTGGAAACCTGACATCCGTTACAGTGGGAGTTTTAGACCACAGGAATCAGCCAGGCTTCAAGTCAGGACCCTCCCGCCTCCCACCCCCCCACACACACCTTCCAGAGAGCTGGCTTTCAGCATGTGCACCAAAGGCTTCACACAACGTGCTTTTTTGTTCTGTTCTCCCCTTTGGGGTCTGTGCAAAATGTTGCCATCAGAGGAAGCCCATTGAAAACCATCGGTTTTTACAAGAATATGCTGTTTCACATAATGGTGTGAATTTCTCACAGGTTACCACCGCCCACTTTTTCCACATCAGAAAAATACGTCCTCAGTTTTCATCCTGCGCACAATTTAAAAGCCAAACTTTTCACAGACGGTGGGGTTCAAACAGACCATTTAGTACGATGCGTAGGAATCATAAAATCATTAGCTATTATTTTTTTCTACAGACTGTGTAATGTTGTATTTTTATTTTTGTTTGGTCTTTAAAAGCTTCCAACAACATATAATCAATCAGGGTTTCCTGGGTTTTTCTTCCTCCTTTTTTATTTGTGTTAGTAGTTTGGATAATTGCACAACAGTTTATATTTAAGGAGGTTATCATTAATGTGGTTTGGGGTTTATTGCTGCACATTTAGTCACAAAGACAAAAAAAAAACCTTATAAAGCAGAACATGCAAATGCCACAGTCAGTAATGGGAGCGTGTACGTGTTCGGGCACAGTCCTGTTCTTGGTTTACAGCCAGGTGTACTCCAATCTAAGTTAGTTTCATGTTAAATGGAAGGGAAATCATTCAACAAGAGAACAGTAAAATATTTGAAAATGCCAAAGATTTCTAAGTGCCTAGCACATTGATTTTTATTTTTTAGCACTTTCCTTATTGAGCCAATTATTTGGAAAGCAGAGCATCTACTTGGATAGTTTTTAAGAAGGATGTGAGGGGAACAGATAGGTGAAGTCTAAAGCGTTATTTTCTGGAAGACAGGAATTGGCCTGTTAGACAAGTGGTTGAAAAGTGGTTCCCAATGAACTGTTATGTTTCATTGAGTTGAATAGTTTGCTTTTGGAGAATGACTAGTAAAGAAAAAACATGAGATTATAAATGTCTAAGGTAACTGAGAATCAGCTTATGCATCATGGAACTGACCACTGACAGTGTGTGTCCTGTGTGTTCAATGCTTTATAGTTTACAGGGTGCTTTCGTATAATTTCTTATCAAGTTATTTCAAAAAGGCAACATGGTAGCTGTTTTTATGGCTTTGAAAGTTGCTATATGTGGTAGAGGTGGAATTTTAAAATCTGTGTTTTCTCATTCTCAGTTGACAGTTTTAAACATTTTACCACAGCCAGGCACAGACGCTCATGCCTGTAATCCTACTTAACACTCTAGGAGACTGAGACAGAAGGATCGTTTGAGCTCAGGAGTTAGGGACCTGCCTGAGCAAAGCAGGATCTCTCTCCCTCCTAAAAATAGAAAACTTAGCTAGACATTATGACAGGTGCTTTCAGTCCCACCTACTCAGGAGGCTGAGGCAGGAGGATCTCTTGAACCCAGGAGTTTGAGACTGCTATGATTTAGACTGATCCCAGAGCACTATAGCCCAGGCAACAGGGAGAGAGACTTTGTCTAAATAAATGAATGAATTAATGAATCAGTCAATCTACCATAGCTGTATCGTTTAAGAAAAACTTAGGACAGAATCCTATTAACTGCTGTAAAATTTTATTCTTCCTGCCCCAGATCTTTGTTTTGTTAACCTCAGAAGAACAAAAAAATGCAAGGGTTTTGCTCATTTCAAACTTATGGGTTGGAGTCAAGCAAGGTCAGTATGTTAAAGTACAAAGACACACTGTGCTATAGTTTTGGCCAGCCCAGCGCGTTCCTGTCCGGCAAGGATGCTGATTTTCGCATGATAACCTCTAGGGAAGGCCAGCAGAACCTTGGTTTGGGGCTTAGGCATGGAAAATTTTCCTTAAAATGACAGCTCTCTCTGGATAGTAGTTTGGGTCAGTTCTTCCCACAGGGAGTGAGTTCTTCCTCCGTTCCCACACCCCTGCCACAAGTCCTCTGCAGAATGGGTGGGCAGATACAAGAGGGGAAGGACCAGCTTTGGAGTTCACAGCCCAGCCACTTGATGGCACCTTTTGGGCAACTCACCTAACCCTTCTGAGCCTCAGTGTCCTTATCTGTGGAATGGGGATAAAATCCTTTCTTTCTGGTGCGTTGCAAGTGTAAAAGGAGATTGCACAATGCAGCATCGAGCCCCCGGGAGGGTTTGGGTCCTCAGTGATTAAAGCAGTAAAGCTGTGGCTTTGTTTCCATTCACAATTGCACAGTGTTCCTCACTGTGTCAGAAGCAGTTGAGATATTTTTGACACGGTCTGCTGAGAACCAGGGGAGCTGATAACTGTGGTACCCAGAACAGATAAGTCACTGCATTGTTTTAGTTTCATAGGTAGTAGTTAGAGCAGCTAAGGAAAACAGTCCCCCTCTGTTAGGAGCTGCCATTTCACCCCAGCTTACACTGGAGTCTTGTCAATTTCCATTGCCAAAATGAAACAAGGCAGAGTGAATTTCCATGTTCATCATGATACCTGCAGAGCAGCGAGGCTGTGAGGAGACAGCCAGGCTTGTCCACATGCAGGCCTGCGGAAGACGCTGTCTGGCCTGGAGGGTCCCTGCAGCCCCCGTGGGGCACATGTAGGGAGACGGTTCCAGAAGACATTCTCCCTTTACAGAGCCCTGATCTGTATTCTGTGGCCTTGTGCCTCCTGCTCAGCCTCCACTTCTAAGCAGGATCCCCTCATGTGGCCTGAGTGGCTGTGGCATGTGGTGTCATAGTTGTATGCTGCTCTGGGGACTTGGTGTCACCCTTCACCTCTGTTCCCCCTCTGCACACGGCTCTCACCTTTTCTCTCTGAGCCCCCAGCTGGGGCTTTGCCCAGGGCTCCCAGATGGAACCTATTTGGCATTGGGTCAGCAGGGAATTCAATGTCAACTCTGCACGTGCATCTGTGTGCAGGGGTGGAGAGAAGAGCCATTGTGCACAGCATCTGAGGTCCTGGGCAACAGGAGGGGTCAGGGGCCATGTGCGTTGGGAGTGGTGGCTGTCCTGAAAGTGGCTTTGGAACTGAGCCCACAGGGCAGCTGTGACTTCACGGGGGGTGCATGATGGCAGAGCACCCTGGATGCTCCCTTAAAGTAGGTGAGCTTTATTTCAGACAAGAAGGGAGGCTTGGATGGAGGGACAGGTGTGAGCAGAGCTGGGTTTTCCTGAACTATGGTGGCGGGCTGAATGAGGAAGGAAGCCATAGATGTCCTCTCTGTTCTCAAAACAACTCTTTTTGGCATCCTTGTTGTCTTTTTGGAAAAATGAGCCTGTGCGCATCCCAAATCTGTATTTCCAGGGAGTGTGTCTACTTCTATATGCACTGAGTTTTAGAAAGAGTTTCAGGCAGTTCGTGGGTGCTGGAAATTCTCTCTACAGGAGACTAGTTAGCAAAGCTGGCGTAGGAGCCCCCAGGAAGGGCAGGGCCTGAGGGCCAAAGGCTGTGCTGTGGCCCGAGACTTCAGCTGACCCGCAAGACACTAGCTTTTCACTGTGGTCCTGGGTCACTGCTTGGATTTTGGCCATGTCTTTCAGCACATCACCACCCACTGCCCCTGACGTCCCCCACCTCTGCAGCACCTTATTTTTAATCATGTGGTGTGTACCAGGTTGAATAGTCCCCCCACCCCAGTTCACACCCACCTGGAACCTCAAAATGGAACCTTATCTGGAAATAAGGTCTTCGCTGATCTAACTAGTTAAGATGAGATCATGGGAGATTGGGCCCTAAATCCAATGACTAGTGTCCTCCTAAGAGGCCACATGAACACATAGAAGAGAGATGAGAACACTGTACGGAGACTGAGACAGGAATTGGAGTGGAGGGTCGGCTGCCAAGGATGGCCCCCAGCACTCCAACGTGGAAGGAGCAAGGAAGGGTCTGCCCTGGGGCTCCAGAAGGGATCAACTCTGCCAACACCCTAATTGTTGACTCCTAGCCTCTGACCTACGAGACAATAGGTTTCTGTTGTGTTAAGCCATGTAAGCCACCACTTTGTCCAAGTAGTTTGTCCCATGAGCCCTACGGAAGAGATAGCCAGCAGCATCTTGGGGGTAGAGCTGGGACTGCCCTGCTCTGCAAGAAGGAACCTGCCTTCCTCTTCCTGGCCCTTGGGAGTGGACAGAAAGCCCAGCGCTGAGTCCATATTGGGGGAAGGATCTGTAGGTGGCTGAGGTACCATGGAATTTTTTGGAAAATCTTAAAACTCTAATCTGGATGCTTCTGTTTTTGTTTAGTTCTTTGTCACTGCTATAGAATGTGCTCCCCAGACCAGCAGCACCCAGGAACTTCTTAGAAATGCAACCCACCCTTTGCCTCTGCCGTCCTGAACTGGAAACTCTGGGGCAGGGCCAGAATCTGGGCTTCAGCAAGCCCTGAGCGTGTGTCTGATGCCCACGCAAGTTTGGGGACAGCCACCATAGACCTTCTGGAAGGTGTGCACAATGTCTAGGGCTATGTGAAATATTTTTACTGTACTTCCAAGCTTTCATCCTAACACAGATCTGGCCTGGGGCTTTCTGGGAGTCCAGGTAATTCAGGTTGGAGGCTCCACATAACCACTGTTAGGTTCTTCACCCACTGACATCGCCCCATTTCATCTCTGGTGAACTTGGAGACTCTGGAGAGTCCCTTCTGCGTTAGCTTTCCTTGCCTCCTTGTGTCTGTTCCCTCATCTGTATCCTAAAGTATTTTATATCTGTCTCCATTTTAAGGTCTTAGTAGTTTTTTAAAGTATTCAAGTGGATTTGTTGAGAGCCTCTGCCCTGTGCTAAGCTCTGGGGACTTGGGCGCACCAGAGAGACGGGGCCTCTTCCACCATGTGCCTTATCCTAGAGATGGGGGTGCAGGGAAATGGAGACCAAAAAAATTACAAATAAATTCTGGAGGGTGCTCTGGAGGGAGCCGTTGGGGGTCTGTGAACATCTGTTAGAAACAGTGGCCTGGAAAGGCCTTTCAGAGGAAGATGAGAAAGCAGTTAGCCACAGGTGGGACGCAGGTTTCAGGCCTTGGGAACTGTTCTGGGGCCCTGAGATGTCAGAGAGCTTGATCTGTTAAGGAAGAGAAGGCAGGCCAGGTTGGAGGGGCATGATGATAGACGAAAGAACTGGGCAGGGTGGGGCGGCGCCTGTGGCTCAAAGGAGTAGGGCGCCAGCCCCATATGCTGGAGGTGGCAGGTTCAAACCCAGCCCTGGCCAAAAACTGCAAAAAAACCAAACAAACAAAAAAAAGAATTGGGCAGGGCCCTGTAATGTGAAGAGTGCTCATTTTATTGGAAGCTGCAGGGAGCAGTGTGCTCTGGCTTTTGCTGGATGTGGGAGCTTCTTGCATCTAGGAAACAGCATCCTGCTGAGGGACACAGTGGCCTGGACTGGAGATGGTGAGGGGCTGATGGACTCGAGGTGCATTTGGAGGTAGAATTTCTAGAACTTACAAGTGACTTGGATGGCCCCTGCCATCATGGAGCTTATATCTAATTGGATAGAGGTTCTTGAATAATCACCTGATGCATAGAAGGCTGCAGGTAGGGGTGGACCACAGAGGGGATGGCCTCAATGCTCTTGGCTTGTAATAAGAGCCAGGGTGGATTTGACCCCATAGTGGTGGGGACAGCTGGTTGAAGAAGTGACTGTGGATCAGGGGGATCTCAGGATGAACAGACATCAGGTAGTTGATGAGGACTGGGGCAAACAGGAGGAGCAGAGGGGTGAATAAACAAGAGGCACTCAGTTGTTGTGGTCCAGGGAGGACATGTGGGCCACAGTGGTAGTGATGGGGTGGGGAGGAGTGAGTGGATTTGGCAGAGTCTTAGGACCCAGTGGAATGGGTTGGAGATGGGCTGGATGTGGAGCGGGCTGAGAGGTGAGTACTGAGGAGACTGATTGGGTGGCAGTGCCATCTCTGGGTCAGGAGGAAGGCCTGGAAAGATCCAACCTTAGGAGTTTAGAAAATACCACTTGGGAGCAAAATCATGCAAGCGAAGAAGTCCCGTTCTGTCTTTTCCTCCAGTCTTGTTCCTCGACTCTCCTAACAGTTCAAGGTATCTGCAGGGTCATATAACTTTTTGATGGAAGATATATAAATACATATGGACAATTTTCTTTTCCTCCCAAAGTGAAAAATAATGTTTATGCTTAGAGATCATTCCACGTTTTCCACTCATTCTCAACTTATTTGGCCTAAAATTTTTAATACGACCTTGTAAGGTAAATGTTGAACAAACCAATTAAAAAATATATACCCCAAATCAGATCTCATTCATTTAATTTCAATTAAAAAAACACATTTTCTTCTTATTAAAAAACATTTTAGAGCAAGATCATTAGATTTTTCAAGCATTCCTGGTTCAACTTGCACATATTTGCACCTAATTACCAAGTGCTGAAGTGTGAGCAAGAAAGACCTGTTCTCCAGGAAAAGAAAGATGCCTCCTGGAAACTGCATCACCATCTGGTAACTAAACTAGTACCCCGTGTACCCAAGGTTTGGACTTGCTGTGTGTGTCAGAGTAAGGCCGGGGGTGGTCTCACGGATACTGCTGTGACTTTCTCCTCTTTTATTAGTGTTTTGTTTTTGCTTTAGGCTTTTTTTTTTTTTTTTGTAATAATGACTTGCTTGCTGAGTCCTCACTTTATGACCTACCTGTCCATATAGAGGTCACTTCACATCCCAGATCTGCCCTTTCCTGGGTGTGTAGCTGTAGGTGAGTTCCTAATCTCCTTGAGCCTCAGTTATCATCAGTAAAGAGTGGGAGATAACATATGATAACCAGATGCTTCCTGTGACTACAAAGAGTAGACTCTCTGATCTCTGTAAAGCACTTGTCACAGTCTCTGGAATATAGTTCTCCATTGATACCTGGTGTAATTATTACATCTCAGGTACCCTGCTGGTGGTTTACAGATTTTATAGGGGCTGATACCAACACATAAAGGGATTCAAACTTCGGAGAGTTGATTTTTCTCACCAAATCACGAGGAGCTGACAGCGCGGGCATTCCCTTTAACTCTGAAGCCCAACTCTGCTCTGTTGCCTTTTGACATATGTAACATTTTCAACCTAAATAACTTTCCTCTTGAACAAAATGAGTTCTGTTTTATGATCCACATGTTTTGTGTTGACGCCTGCCTTCACTTGCACTTTCACTGAGAACATCTGCTGTGTACGTGTTACCGGCCAATCCTGCCCCTGTTGGTGGGAAGCCGCTACCGTAGAACCTCCGTAGCTGACCACTTCTCTGCGTTGACCACCTCCTTAAGTTGACCTAACTGCATAGGCCAGCCTACACCACATGCATGCATCAGTGCAGTAGGCCTGGTTCCTTATGTTAACCAGTTCGGTATAGTTCTTTGGGTGGTCAACGTACAGAGGTTCTACTGCTCATGTATACAGAATGACTCTTCTTTTATTGGACCCTGTTTGCTGCAAACACAAATGAATACTTGAGGGTCTGGTGGATCAGAAGCGATGGGAATGATGTATTTCAATCCAGTGCTCCTGTGAGCAGTATTTCACAGAACCGGAAAGCATTTAGCCTGTGGAGCTTAGGAAGAGGCGCAGAGTTCGTTATGTGTAACTTCAGTTCTTTTGGAGCCAGGAAAATAAAAGTCAAGACTGAAATATAAGGAAATGAATAAGATACTTGCAGGCTGGTGAAATCTGGAATATAAAAAAAAGAAAAACAATATTTACATAGGAGTTCAGCTTTGATTTTATATTGTCACAAATTGGTACCAGATGCCCGCGTTTCAGACAGACTCCCAAGCCGATCTGAGAGTGTGAGTTGGAAAACAAATCACTTTGCCATTTGGAATGCTGATTGGTATTTTAGAAGTTTCTTTTTGTTTTCAAAGGGAAAAAATAATGTATATTACAGGTCTAGAAAACAGAACTTTTATAAATGGCAATTAACAAAAGATGCCCAAGGGAGGAAGTCTCTGGTTTCTTTTTATAACCCTGGCAAAAGTAATCGAAGTGACATGTTATTAGCCCTGGCATCTCCCGCCTGCTCTGGGAGTGAGTTCGGCCTTGTATAGCCATGTCCAGAGCTGGTAGCCCCGTTTCCATTTTCCTTCCACCTCAGGGCTGAGGGGGAAACACGGGAGTATTTCTGTCTGGGGCTGCAGTGGCTTGTGGTCTCCATGTGGCAGGATCTCCCAATCGTGGTGGCGGTGCACGTTTCCCCCTGTGGCTTAAAGAAGTGGCCTTTCATTTTGAGTCGTAGGTTTGATCTCAACCGTGTTTCCACTTTTTCTTGCTGGCCTTTGAGTGACTCATAAAATGAGTTTTGAACGTCTGACACCTCTGCCTCAGCCCTTGAATGCTTTCTAAGAGGTGCTGCCAGGCAAGAATGTATGCTGGTTTTCCCAATAAGTTGTCAGGGTCACCTGGACAGGGATAGCTGAGTCTGTTCTGGCTGGGACCTTGGATGCCGTCAGACTCTGGTGAGGATTGCGCTCTGAGGCCCAGCCTAGAACAGAAATATCAGTCCTGACATGGGCCAGCAGGTAGGTTGGTATGAGTGGAATGAGGCCATCTAGAATAGAGAGGGGCTCCTTTGAGGGTCTGCCAAGCCCCTTCAGACCCCAAGGCGGGCCTTGGTATTTCCTCCAGCAGGCTGGCCATGGACTCTCAGGTTGACAAGAAGGAACTTCAACCTGAGGCCAAGAGAGGAGAGGCTGCTGTGTGCTTCTGAGCCCCAGATGTTGGAATGAGAGGATAAGAGCTTTCATCCCTGCTGTCTGGGCCACAGGCTTCTCAGCTGTGAAAAAGAGACCCAGAAACCCAGGGATACAGTGAGCACCAAGACTGTGTTTCCTCTTCAGAGCCAGGACTCTGGATGCCATGTCTGTGCTCCATCCTCCTGCACTGGCAGCCTCTGCTCTGAGGGAGCAGATTTCTATTATAAAATCTCCACACCTGTAATCCTAGCACTCTGGAAGGCCAAGGCAGGTGGATTGCCTGAGCTCAGGAGTAGGAGACCAGTCTGAACAAGAGTGAGACCCATCTCTACTAATAATAGAAAAACTAGCCAGGCATCATAGTGGGTGCCTGCAGTCCCAGCTACTTGAGAGGCTGAGGCAGGAGGATATTTTGAGCCTAAGAGTTTGTGGTTGCGGAGCTATGATGCCACAGCACTCTATCCAGGTGGCAGGGTGAGACTCTGTCTCAAAAAAGAAAAAAAACTGTAGCTAATAAAGTCAGTTCCTGTTCCTCAGAGTAGTTTGTTTTGTGAAGTTGCTGTAATCACTGAATTAGAGAATACGAACTGTGGCTCCTGGGGCAATACATGGTGAGTCTCCCTGAAACCTCTGGTCACAACATTTTCATCATGTAGTCAGTACATGACCTTGTGTCATGGATGTGTCTGTTTAAAGACCCCTTATTTACTATATGTTGTTGATTCATTGTTGGACTCACAAACAGCAGTGAACCACATCCCGGGCTTCTATTTTCTAACACGATTTTCTCATGAGGCGCCTGGCAGCCTCCTTCTGCCTAGGAACACCAGACAGCACTTCCTCACTGTGCTTGGGGCCATTTTAAAGCAAAATCAACAAAAACGCCAAAAAGTGGTATTAAAAGTGCCAAGAAAAGGATAAGTAAGAGCCAAAACAAGGGGGCAGAGAGTCGCCTTTTCCCTTCAGCTGGGAATCTGTACGCCGGGTAACTAGACATTTTGGCCACTCTGCAAGTGATCATGACAGTGCCGTGTGTGTTGGTTTCAGGGTTATGAATAAATTGCAGCAAGTGGGTGGATTTGCAAATGCAGAATCGGGTTATCATGAGGCTCTACTGCACTTTATCCAGATGTGGATTAGCCTAGGTGGGCGGGTCCAGGAAAGAGTCTGTTCTCTTAGAGGGCCTTCCTCAGCCGGTCTCATTTATTCCTTGTAATACCCTTGAACCGGGAAGGGCTGGCTTAACATCATCTCGTTATTGACAAGGAGGCCAAAACTCACAGTGCTGACGTGACCCACAGCCACAGTGGGAAGAAAGTGGGATCTGATGCCTTTTGCATCTCCAGCAGAAGATAATCAGGCTTTGAATGTCTGGGGTAGGGCACGCACCTTAAACAACAGAATTTAAATGCTGGCATCGTATTTCAGTACTGTTTAAAAAGTTACCTTCTTCCTGAGCATTCCTGTATGATTTAATCAGATGAAAGGTAGCATGGCATTGTGATGAGTTGCCTGAATCTCAAAGCCAGACCTCTAGGTTTGAATCCTGCCTTGGCTACCCCTCCACCTGTGGTGCTTTGGGCAGTTTATAGATAAAGTTAAACCTTTGTGATTTTGGGTTTCCTTATTTGTAAAATTAAAATAGTAATAACACCTAACATGTGGGCCCGCAGTGAGTTAATTCATGTTTAGCGCCTAGATCCGTGCCTGCCACCCTGTGGGCCCTCTGAGCTTCAGCTGTGATCATTCAGCGGTAGGCACTCAGGGCAGGCGTGCTGGGCCCATCAGTGCTGACTCGAAATAAATTAGGGAAATGGTATGGTGTGGTTGTCGTTGCATGGTGCAGAGCCAAGAAGGGATTTTGCAATTTTTCCAGTCCTTTTGATCTGTTTGGGTTACATGGTTCGGGCCTGGAAAATCTGGTTTAGAGCTTTATTTATCCAGTTTAACTGTCAGCAGTGAGCAGATTAAACAGACCTTTTTGTGAAGGCCGCGTCATTTTTGATGAGTGGATGGCTAATCAGATGCGCAAATATTCATGGGCACCTGCCAGATTTAATAGTCCCTACCTCGAACGTGTGAAAATTTAAGTAACAGAGGATGAGACTAGGAGTGTGACAAAACGGAACATGATTAGTCATAGGAAGAGTGAATTTCCATTCCACTCCCAAAGCGCCATTTTCACAACTACTGAACTATATTTAAAACTGCTGGTTTTCCTTCCCCTCCTTCTACACGGTGTCTGGTGAAGAAGTTAGTAAACAGGAGTCTTCTGCCCCAAGGGGTGGGGTGGGGAGAGTACACCTTTCTAAGCAGGTCTCAGGCAGCCAGGCACACCCAGATGTGATGCCTTTCACATCCCCCACAGAAGACAAAAAGGAAGTAGAGTTATTTGACCCTGGCCTCACAGTTAAGCAGCGCAAAATTAATCTTTGGGGGGATGCTTGGAATAAATAAATAAATAGTTAGAATAAATAGGGCAAAGTCTACAAGAATATCTCAGGAAATTCCTCTTTGCTTTCGTGGAGACAAGGTCTTGGAACTTTCCAGGCCAAGGGTGGGGGAAGGGGTTCTGTTATTATCTTACAAAAAATCTACAGCCCAAAGTTCCTATTTGACCTATTGGTCTAATGTTAAACTTTGCCTAGCCTAACTTGCTTGTATTAGTGAGCTTACTGAAGTACTATTGTTAGAAAACTATTTTCTTGAGAGAAAGGGGCACCTTCCCTATAAGCAAGTAGTTGGCGACGTGTTTTAAGGAGACCTTTTACCCTAGTTTTCTTTTCTACTGTATAAACTTTTTATCAGCAAACAAGCGATTCATTCTTCTGTGTCTGTTTATTCTGCCTGAGGCAACGGTTTGAGATACACAGCTAAATAGATTCCAGTCAGATGATCCCGACTATGTGAGCTTATAAAAGACATCTGTTTAAGTTTAAAAATAAATAATTAACACACAGGCACAGACAAAAGGTTGTTGCTCCTAGCAAGATTAAAATCAGTCTGCTGTTGCAGTCTCTATAGGTTTCTCCAAAGAATTTATGGTTCTGGGTCTTTCCCTCATTTCTTCTAAAGCTAAGAATTTAGGTAGAGAAAATGATTAAGGTTTGTTTTCTTTCCTTCTCTCTCTCTCTCTTTTTTTTAACTTGGCACATCACACAGGACAGTGGGACTCTTTCATCTCCCTGGAGAATCACAAGGTAACTCTTAATGGCTACTTTGAAATTATGTAAATAAGATAAAATTACATAAGTTCTCAAGCCAGAACTTTCAAAAAATGTTTTGATTTTCAAGTAGCTGTTTTGGTGGACGACGGATTACTAGAGTCTTGAATTGAGGAACGGAAAAGACATGGGCAAAGTTGTCTTTTACAAGACCCTCCACCCCGGGTGTGCCGAGCCCAGGGTGTGGGTGCACCTCTTGCTGTGTGAGGCCCTGCAGGGCCTGTCGCCTATCGGCCTACTGGTCCAGGAGGCATGTTGAGCTCATCCAGGTCTGGGGGAAGGAGGTCCTGGTCGTCGCCACCATACGGTTCCCTGATGTACTTCCGGGGGGCCGATGCCCTGTCTGGTCTTCATTCTCAGACTCCCTCGTTAGTGAAGGCTCTATCTAAATAGCAGCTGGCCTGCAGACTCTGATAAAGTCTCAGTTTGAAAACAAAAAAAAAAAAAACCCTCACTTTATAAATCGTGTCTTCATATTTTCTCCCAAAATACTAGTCTTGTGTGGGGTGCTATCTTCCAGAAATGTTGTATGTAAATTACAGTTGTGTTAAAAGGAACGACAATCAAAAAACACTAAGTAAATTGTCTATAATCACATGCTGCTGAGTTTGGGTACACTTGCTCCTTGGGTGGGCTCTGTCTTCCAGCTATCTGTTCCCTGTTTTTCTTTGTTGTTTTTTTTTTTAGACAAAGTCTCAATGTATTGCCCCTGGTAGAGTGTGGTGTCTTCATAGCTCACAGCAACCTGAAAGTCTGGTTCAGGCAATCCTCTTGCTTCAGCCTCCCAAGTAGCTAGGACTATAGACTCCCATCACAACACCTGGCTATTTTTAGACGTGAGCTCTCACTCTTGCTCAGGGGGTCTCCTACCCCTGAGCTCAGGCAATCCACCCAAAATGGCCTCCTGGAGTGCTGGAATTACATCTGTGAGCCACTGTGCCCAGCCTTGTTCCCTGTTTCTTGAACTGTATTGTGAAGCAGGCTCTGGGCTAGCACATGAGGCAGATACCACTGTTCTCAGAGGGTCTGAGGACTGTTTAACATCTATATATAATCTGTATATACATATACTTAGTTTTAAAATAGTATCACGCTTTACATATGTTCTTGAATTGTTTATTTTCACTTAAGGGCAAAAAAAGACCACTTTTTTTTTTTTTTGCAGTTTTTGGCCAGGGCCGGGTTTGAACCACCAGCTCTGGTATATGGGGCCAGCAGGCACCTTACTCCTTTGAGCCAAGGCACTGCCCAAAAGACCACATTTTTAAAGTATTGAGAAAACAAGAAATCCTTTGTAGGAAAATTTTGATGATGGAGAGTAAAACATTACATTCTGTTTAAATAGGACATTGTTAGCTTAGATAGCTACTGCTTGATGTCCTTCCATATGAGTTAGGCAGCTAAAAGGTGGCACGTACCAAACATTTTTCACTCAATTCGCTATTTCAGGAGAGGTTTGTTAAGCATATGCCACATTCCAGGGATTGGGCATAGGAGGCTGAACAACAATATCCTCGCTTTTTACCCTCAGGGAACTGATAGTCCTGGCAGGAGACATATAAACTAAAATACAGGTATAAATTGTGTCAAGTTCCCTGGAAGTAAAGAATAACAAAAGGAGAGAACCGCTTACACCGGGGTGGAATCAAGGAAGGCTTCTTGGAGGAAGTGTCTTTGGCCACCAGCAGGTGAGGAGTAGATGGGCAAGGATTCAGACAGAGGCAATGACAGGTTCCAAAGCCACATGGCGGTACTCCCTTCGGCAGCACATAAACTAAAATTGGAATGAAATAGAAGATTAACATGGCCCCTGTGCAAGGATGACACGCAAATTCATGAAGCAAAGCCATACGGCAAAAAAAGAGCTTCTCTGGGGAAGAAACCAGTGTGGCCACGGAGTATAAGCAGAGGAGAGGGTAGCGAGCCTGGCTTGGGGCCAATAGGCTTCATTTCAGGATTCATGTTTCTTAGTGCCATGGGAAAATAGTCCATGGGATTGAAGCACGGAGCCACAAGATGGAGTTGGCTCATGCTGGCTGATCAGGCAGGCAGGATGGTGTGGGTCAGGCCGGGGGCGGGCACGCACGTGCAGCGTTTGAGATCTATTTCAGAAATAGATAGGACAGTGCTCCATGAGGGACTGAAGGTGGATGTGTCAGGGAGAGGGTGTCAAGAATAACTCCGGGGTGTGCCAACTGCGGTGATATGTGCCTGTGGTCCCAGCTAGTTGGGAGGCTGACGCAGGAGGATTGCTTCAGCCCGGGAGTGTGAGGTTGTGAGCTATGATAATGCTGCTGCACTCTAGCCTGGTTGACAGCAAGACCCTGGCTCTTAAAAAAAGCAACAAAACAAAACAGCTCTCCTGAGTTACCATATCGCTGAAACAGGGTAGCGTGAGTGGGGCTGGCTTAATGGGGGAGGAGGAGGAGGGTGAATTTGGCAAGTGAAGTTTGAGCTACCCGTGAAGATGCCACATGGAAATTTTAAAAAGGCACTTGGATATTCGAGAGCCTGGAGCTTCAAAGCAAGGTGGAGGGGCGGTATTGGAGAAAACCGGTTTAGACATCCTTGTCTCATCAGTGTATAGATGATGTTCAAAGTCAAAGGAGATGAAAGCGTCGGGGCGGGGTGTTAGGAGACCCTTGGAGCGGCTTCTGTGTGGAGAGCTCTAGGAAAGGAGCACAGAGCAGTGGAAATAGGGACAGGGTGGCCAAGATGAGGGAGCAGAACCCGGGGGGCTGGCCAGGGAGCCTGGGTGGCTGGGAGAGGGTTTAAAGAGGGGGAAGAAAGCACACAGCATTTTCGGAGTATGGAGAGGGAGTTAGTAGAGAAACATAGCAAGCTGTGAGCACAGAGAGCCTTTTTAAAACTGGTGAGCAGGGATTTGTAGTGACATGCTTCCCTGTGTGGTCACTTAACACCAGGAAGCAGGTTGCGGTTAGCGAGAGGAGGGAGTCCTTCCAGACTGGAGGGTGTGTCTTTCCCAATTACCTTTTGCTAAACACTTATCTTCATCAGGATTTGTTTTCTTTGATAAGTTTTGAAAGCAGTAGTTTAAAAATGCAAATATGTAATCTGTATAACACTCCTTTGAAGTAGGATCTTGTTTCCCTGATAGGGAAAAAAAAATTTTTTTTTTTTTTTTTGAAACAGTCTCATTTGTCACCTTGAATAAGAGTGCTGTGGCATCGTAGTAGCTCACAAACTCCTGGGCTCAAAAGATCCTCTTGCCTCAGCCTTCCCAGTAGGTGGGACAATAGTTGCCTGCCACAACACCCCGCTAGTATTTCTATATTTTATTTTTAGTAGATGCAGGGCCTCACTCTTGTTCAGACTGGTCTGGAACTCCTGAGCTCAAGTGATCTTCCTGCCTTGGCCTCCCGGAGTGCTGAGATAACAGGCGTGAGCCACCACACCCTGTTTTGATGGGGATATTGAGGCACGGGATTATTGAGATCATCTACAGTCTCAGTGCTGAGAAATGATGCTGGTTCCAGGGTCAGGTTCCTAACCACTAAGCCATGTTACTACCTCTGGGGCTCTGTGGCCACCATGGTGTTCGTTCATCACCCTCCTTTGTGGGGAAGTGGAATTGTTTCAAAAACCTAACATAATCAGAAATACCACTTTGCCCTGAAGTATCTAAAGGCTCTTTTGTCACGAATCACCCAGATACAGCACTGTTGACTGATTTCACTTTGCACATTAGGATTGGGCTGGCTCCCTGTAGCCTGCAGGATGTCGTCATCCCATGCAAGTAGTTCTCCGTCCCTCCTCACATGGCTATTGGCCCACGCCGGTCGTCACGGGCCAGCAGCCAGTGCATGCCTGGCCCTGATGGCATCCTCCCAAGGACGGCTGTCAGCCCCCAGTGCTGGGGAGGACGTAGGCACACCTGCAGGCATCTGGGCCCACATTGCCAGTTGCACGAGCGGAACTGAGATTCTTTCCTCATGTTAGGTTTAACTACGAGCCAGACTCCCACTGAAAACTGTGATGTCAGGAAAAGGGGGTTTGGTGTGCCAGACATTCCTTCATGCCTCCGCAAATAAACTGAGCAGAGAGGGCAAACCAGTGCTACACTAAGCCTTCTTTTTCTTTTTGCTGGAAATTTTTATTTTTTAAATTCAGTAGATTTACAGAATATAAAAGGGTTTTTGTTAAGTGGACACGTTGTATGGGGATGAAGTCTGGGGTTTTAGTGTACTTGTCACTTGGATTCAGTGCACCTTGTACCTAATACATGATTTTTCATCCCCCATGCCCTACCTTCCCTCTCCCTCTGAATCTCTAGTGTCCATTTGGGCTCTCTTTGACCATCCTTATTTGCTGGATAATTTATTTATTTTTTTAAACAAAGTGTCACTATGTCACCCTCGGTACAGTGCCGTGGCATTAGAGCTCACAGCAACCTCCAACTCTTGGGCTCAATCGACTCTCTCGCCTCAGCCTCCCCAGGAGCTGGGACTACAGGTGCCCACCACAATGCCCAGCTGTATTTTTCTTTTGTTATTATTGTCATTGTTTTGCGGGTCCTGGCTGGGTTCGAACCCCACCAGCCCCCATGCATGTGGCCATTTGTCTAACCCCTGAGCTACGGGTGCCGAGCCATGCTGGATAGTTTTTAAAAATTCTTTAATTGGGGTAAAACAAAACTTATCATCTTTCAGCCATGTTTAAGTATACATTTCAGTAAGGTGAAGTATATTCGCGCTGTTGTGCAGCCAGCCTCCAGAATTCTTCATCTTATAAAACTAAAATTCTATACTCTTTCAACAACTCCCAGTCCCCCAGCCCCTGGCATCCACCATTCACCTTTCTATAATTTGACTACTATGCAGACCTCATGTGAGTGGTGGAATCACACAGTATTTGTCTATGTGTGAACGGCTTATTTCACTCACCGTGATGACCTCCATGCCGTGGCACCGGCCAGAATCCCCTTCCTCTCTCAGGCTGAGTGACCCGTCATGGTGCCTGGTACCTACCACCTTCCGCTTATCCTGTCATCCTTTCATGGCTACTTGGTTGCTTCCTTTGGCTTCTGTGAATGCTGCTGCTGTGAACGCGGGTGTACCCCTGGTATAGCCTTTGCCCTCCTCCCCTGTCTGTCTAGAAGCAGCCTCTCAATCACTCATACAGGGCTGAGTTACACCGGGAAGGGAAGGCTGGTGTGAATGCAGTGATTCCTTTATCAAATGTCATGCCTGAAAATTCGCATTTCAAGGGAAATCAGTGATTTTTCGGCCTCTAGAGAGAAGTGATTCTACTGATATGTGCGTGTGCGTGTTTATATGTATGTACGTGCAAGCAACTAAGAAGTTGTTAATCACAAGAGGCCTTCTTATCAACCTTTATTCTGTTTCTTGCTCATCTAGTATATTCACTGCTAATTCAATTTTGAATACTACCCAACATACTGTAATAGTGTATTTATATGTATATGTACATATATGTAGCTATACCTCCATGTATAATTTAAATGCACCATTTAAAAAATAATATATGTATTTTTTAATAAAGCCCAGGCAAGTTTTGAACTCGCCACCCCTGGTTTTCAGGGCTGGTACCCTAACTACTAAGCTTTGGCACTCAACTTATATTTTTGTTTAGTAACAAAAAGGAATACTTGCATGGAATATTTGGAAAAAAACAGAAATGAAATTCTAATTGTTCATAAGCCTACCACCCTGAGATGGCCAGTTAATATTTTAGTGTAGGACATGCACACACATGGGTGGGTTGGTTCTGTCAGTTATAATTTATATGTAAAACTTTAAAACTACAGGCCAACTGCATTGCCATTTTCTAAGGGTCCTTTCTCACTAACACACCGCAGGCATCCTCCCTGTCCTCAGATCTCATTCTGCGTGTGACTGTGAGTGGCCGCAGAGTGCTCCATTCGTAGGAGCAGCGTATGGAATTCTCGGGGTGGGTCCTCATCAGAAGTTGGCGTGCAGTGTCTGTGCTGTCTGTGATTTCTCTGCTGAAGGTTGGACTGGAGTAGGAAGGGTGGCATGTTCTCTGTTCTATAGTAAAACAAACTAGATAAAGTTTGTTTCCTGAATGACTTGACCAGGACCCGGGGAAGCTGGAAATAGAAACCAGATCACTCATTCACTGCCTGTACTTGATAGAGCTGATCTTAAGATCATTATCAGCGGAAGTTATTTCCCCTCGTCTCTAGGGAGTATGCATAATAATTTTATGTTTACTTAATGGTCATTTCAATTCTATGTCTTTCTTTCTAGAAACTTTCTCGGCTTCTCAGGAGACTTCCTGTATCTTCCCTCTTAGGACTGAAAACTTGAGCAGGCGAGGAACACACAGAACCTAAGATGTGCTGAGGGAACTCGGGCCCCTTGGGCTTGTCCCCTCCCCTATGTGGAATCATCAGGCTCCCCTATGGTCCAGCCATGGGCCAATTTTTTCCAAAAGTGTTTGAAAATTCAGGTTCTGTTTCATTTACCAGATTCCTCTTTCTGCAGTTCTATTAGTTCATTCAAAATATAATATGAAAGGCTAACTGTGCTATCTGTATGGAAATCCCACTGGTTAGAGTCTGTTTATTATAATTTGCATGGTGGTGATTTGGTGCTAATTGTTTTAGGAGTTTCAGGAGTGCTGAATGTTTTTGTTCAGTCAATAGACATTTGTTGTACATCTGAGAGGATTTACAACCTAGACCTGGGAGATCGAGGTAACTTAAAAGAGCTGGACAAGAAAGTCCACCCTGAGAGTATAGGGCGCAGCCTCCTGGGCATCTCTTTGTGGCAGCCCTATACTCTCGGGGTGGACTTTCTGAGAGTAAGGAGGGAGGGGAAGGGGTCGTTCCAAGCCTTCCTCAGCCCCTACTCTGAGTAACCCACAACTATGCTCTGGGGGACTTAGCTCTGCCTCCTATAAGGGAAGGGGGCATATGTTTGGGGGCAGTGGCTAACATGGACACGGAAGGAGAAAAAGGGTGTGATGGGCTCGTGCTGTTCAGTTCATTCCCATATTCAAAAACGACTTCGGGTTTCTGTAAACAGCACAGAGCTAGCTATGCTCTCAAGGTGACACTAGCAACTGTGTAGGCAGCATTGCACAGAGCCCAGGGCACTGCCTCTGCTGCTTTGATACCAGAGGCCCCTCAGGGCCACCCAAGGGCAACCCTGGCCCTGGGGTGGCTGATGGGACTGAGGCCAGTTTGCCCTTTCAGACTGGGAAGAAAGCAAGTTGGAATTTACACACTTGTGTTCAGTAGCCAGAAGCAGAGCAGCCCAAGTATTTACAGGGAATGAATGGATGAACAAAGTGAGGAATGTGCATACAATGGGATGTCATTCAGCCTTCAAAGGGAAGGAAGTTCTCATACCTGCTGCTTCCTGGGAGAACCTTGAAAACAAGCCAAGTGAAAGGAGCCCAGGACTGAAGGACAAAGTGTATGGTTCCCCCTCCATGCAGTCCCTGTGTAGTCAAATTCACAGAGAGGGAAAGAAGAATGGTGCTGGCCGTGGGCGTAGGAAGGGGGATTCAGGGAGAAGGGTGTTCCTTCAGTGGGGGCAGAGTTTCAATTTGGGATGATGAAAAAATTCTGGAGCTGGCCATGGTGGCTTACACCTATAATCCTAGCACTCTGGGAGGCCAAGGTGGGTGGATTGCCTGAGCTCATGAGTTCGAAACCAGCCTGAGCCAGAGCTAGACCCTCATCTCTAAAAAATAGCTGGGCATTGTGGTGGGTGCCTGTAGTCCCAGTTACTTGGGAGGCTGAGGCAAGAGAATCGCTTGACCTGAAGAGTTTGAGGTTGCTGTGAGCTGTGACAGCATGGCACTCTACTAAGGGTGATAAAGTAAGACTCTGTCTCGGAAAAAAAAAAAATTCTGGAGATGGGCGTTAATGATGGTTGTACAAGACTAGAAAGAGACTCAAAGCCACTAAAGGGTTAAAATGATACATTTTGTTATATATATTTTATCATTTTAGGGAAAAACAGAGAGCAGAGAGCTCAGCCACTCTGTCTCCCTATGGGGTCACCACAGCCTGCGTAGTTCCCCTCTCTGTCCTTGCTGATGAGGCCCTGGATCTCCTGGTGACAAGCAGCCAGATCTGTGTGTGTGCCCATTTGTATGATGGGGGAGCCCCCAGAAGTTTTTTAGGCATCTCTGATGCATTATGTTGCCTAGGGCCCAGGCACCTAAAGACCTGATCTAATGACTAAATATGTTAAATGTGTAACCGCAGCCCTTTAACAAGAAGCTGCCTGACCTGTCAGAAAAGCAAAAGTTCTTTTTCCTTTAATGTTGAGATGGGGTCTGTCTACTTTGCCCAGACTGGTCTGGAACTCCCAGGCTTAAGTGATCCTCCTGCCACAGCCTCCAGAGTAGCTGGGACTGCAGGCGTCGCCACACCCAGTATCATCTATTGCTAACATGAATGGGGCCTCAGAGGTCTCAGAGCAAACTACCCCCAGCCCAACCCAGGCTGCCAGAGTTCATTCTTTTAAAACCCAAGTCATTTCTTCCCAGTTTTCTAAAGTAACTTTCATTTGAAAAAAAACTTTGAAGCCATTTGAAGCTAAAAGAGCTTTTCTTCCAAACCACGACAGAAACAGTGAAAGAGCTTCAGTTCTTTTGAAATAAACTTCTGGAGAACTCATCAGAATTTGAAGGGCTGTAGGATAGAGGTCCCAGTGCTGGGATGAGTGTGACCTGTTGAGGCTCTCCCAGGGTTTCTTTGAAAACCTGGTGGTTCCTCTCATCAGAGTCTGCCAATATTTTGGATCACGGCAGCCCCAAGCAGGTGGCTGAGTCCTCTGACCCTCTGCTGCTCTGGAAGGCAGCTGCCAGCTCTGGGAGGTGGAGATGCAAGAAAGAGTGAGACCTCAGCCTGTTGAGCCGAGAAGTTGTCCTCATGTGCCATCTCCTGGCTGCGTGGCCCTGGCCAAGTTACATACCATGTTGGAACCTCAGTTTCTCCATGTGCAGAACAGGAGTCAGAGTAGTGCCCGTGTACAAGGGTGTCATGAAAATTAAATGCCAAGATGTCCTTAAAGCCCTTAGCAGAGTGCTTGTGCCACGTTACCCAAAGGGAAATATAAACAGGAACCCCAGGCCTGCTCGCTTCTGGTGTGATGTATTGTCCTTCCTAAGAGTCTCCGCGTGGATGCCTGACCACCCACGGAGCCCTGTCCCCCCCTTCACCCACACCTGCCCTGTGGTCTCTGGGGGGCTTGGCCAGCAGGGTTACTAAGGAGCGCTTGGAGTGATCTGTGTTCCAAGACCAAGTGCCCCCAGGCCTTCTCCAGCAGCATGTGGGTGGGCCTTGGGTCGGTTTATGCCCTTTGTGTTTTGGGGGTTTTTTTGCAGTTTTTGGTCGGGGCTGGGTTTGAACCCACTACCTCCAGCATATGGGGTCGGTGCCCTACTCCTTTGAGCCATAGGTGCAGCCCAGCCTCTTGTGTTTTTTATTGGTCTAATAGTAAAAGGCAGACTGCTGGAATATTTTTGGGACAGAGTCTCACTCTGTCACACTGGGTAGAGTGCTGTGGCGTTACATCTCACAGCAACCTCAAACTCTTGGGCTTAAGCAGCCTCTTGCCTCAGCCTCCCCGGTAGCTGGGACTATAGGTGCCCACCACTACCCTGGCTAGTTTTTCTGTTTTTAGTAGAGATGGGATCTTGCTCTTTTGTTCGGGCGATCTGATCTGCCCTCTTCAGCCTCCCAGAGTTCCAGGATTGGAGCTGCCACACCTAGCCAAGTTACTGGGTTTTAATGAACCCAGGAAAATGGGTTCTGGATGATTTGCAAGGCATCATCCAGCTTCTCAGACATCATAGTGAGCCTTAAACATCTTGAAGCTTGAGAGCTTCAGTTTCAGAGGACATTGTAAAAGTCCACTCTGAAGGGTAAGATGGCCTCATCCTGCAGTGTTAGCTGCGACGTGGGTGAGACTTGGCTCTTTCCTTTAGAGATGTGGGGAAGGAGTGGCAGCCAGTGGGTACTTGTGACCTGTACGGATGGGCTGTCATCACACCCAGGTTGGTGATCTCCAGGGTCCATCCAGGTGCCAACATCGGGAAGGCATCTCTGATTGGTTCCCGTGTGTTCCTCCCCTCCAGCTGGGGTCCTCCTCCCATGATACATCAGTCGGTGCATTCTCTGGTAGTATAATTTTCTCTTAGTGCAGCTCTTCCCCAGAGTGCCGAGGCAAGGCCTATGCGCTTGTCCTCCTCAGTTCAGCAGCATTTGGAGTGGGGACCTCACACTTGAATGCTAGGTACGTGACGGTTTATGTGCCATGTGCCCGGTCCCAGGGTGGTGAGGGGCAGGGAGGGGTCCTGTACCCTGCGTGTGCACACCTCCCTTTCCTGCCAGAGCTTTACCAAGTCTGTTTTGCTGTCCTTTTTTTCCTTTAGATAAAGTAGCATTATCTTTCTTGTGATCCTTAGGACTCTACCCATTTTTCAGAGAGGGGCCTCCTTTCTTCTTTTGGCCTTGTTTTGATGGTCATCTCTCTTTCCAGGATCCCTGCCACCCTTTGAAGCCCCAGCATCCAACAGAGGCGCAGCTTGCACAGGCTCTCAGGGGCTCCCACCCACTGGGCCACCTGTGCCCATCAGCCTCACACCTGCTAAATCCCGCACAGCTCAGAGTTTGCCTGCATTCCAAGCTCTGACCTGTGAGTAATGACCAAAGTCTTAAAGTGTTAGAGCTGAATTTGTCCTGCCTCCCTGCTACGCCCTGAGCCACCTAGAGCAAGGTCCAAGTCTTACGTTCCTTTCTACCTCCTTATATACCCAGGATGTAGGGCTGAATATTTATGTGTATGTGGTGATGATAGTGATCATGAGGACAAGGACAACTTGTTTAAAATCATGATAGAGATAGCATTGGATTTGGAACTCTGTCGCCACCCCTGTGAGCTCCATCCTTTGCACTGTAACAGTGGATTCTAATCTTTTCTTGGGGTCATACACTCTCTGTTGTAATAACAGGGGAAAGTGGACACATGGACACACAATGTACACCCTTTGTATCTAATTTGAGAAGGTTCCCAGAATCCCCAGGAAGTCCACACACCAGTTTAAAGACCTTGCCCAAAAGAGTGACACCCAGTGGATAGCGTTTATTTTAGCCTGTCACCTCCTAAAAATGTTGGTTGTAAACTGTATATCTCCTACCCTGCTAGTTGTTAGGAATGTATTTTCCACAATAGCAAAAGTCTTGGCATAAAGGTTCCTTTCACATTGCTGAAACAGGCTGAGTCCAGGAGCAGTGGAATCCACATTCCTCTAAGTGAATATCCATGTGGCTTTAGGCACAGGTCCCATGCTGCAGATTCACTCTGGAAACCTTTCCGAACAGCCTGGTAATTAGAACTGTGGTGGCTAATTATGTATATGGTGAGGCAGGTGCACTAATAATGTTTTCAAAAGGCTCCAAGTGAGCTGTTAAAAAATTAAAGCACCTCTGCCAATGCTGAGACAAGCACCCAGGATGAGGTACTGTCTTCCCTCCTGGATGACAGAGGTGCTTGTGGGTTCTCCTCTTGAAAACAGGAACAGCTTGGGCAACATAGTGAGATGCCATCTCTGGGGTGTCTATTACTCTTTTAAAAAATAGAGTAATTCGCAAAGGTGTCTTATAGTAGGGGTTATGAGGATGAGAGGTTATGGAAACTGAAGTCTCAGAGCTCCACACAGGGAACGAGAAGCTGCTTTTGCACTGTTGGGGTGTAGAGGGAGAGGGGGTGGAGTGTGAGCATGTCAGCAAGTGCCCTGTGGGAACTCTGGTTCCCCATGACCCCGTCAGCCTCCCACCACCACTCAAGGCAGAGTGGACTAATGGGTGGTTGGAAGAGGAGTACTGGGTGGCCTTGGGGAGATGCTGGGGAGTCTGTGACAGTGCTGAGCTGTCCCTACTCTGGGAGATGTCTACCATGTCCACTGCCTTCAGTTCAGACTGGCGCCTGAGGCTGAGGGCTGCAAACAGCCACCCAAGGGACCTGATTTAACCTATATGTGAAAAGAAAGGGAACAGCTCTGAGATGAGATCATCTAGTCTCTGTTCCTGGTTCCGCCACCGTCTAGCTCTGACCTGGGCAAGTCATTCAGCCTCTCAGTCTGCAAATCTCCAGGAAAAGGAAATTGAACTAGATCCCTAGTTAGTTTTTAAGTTGTACTAACTAGAGTTCTGGGCGGGGGGAGGGGGGGGTGTCTCACCAAGGACTTTACAAATTCCTAAAACAGTTGATTCATTTTCACTATACATTTTTTCCTATATATATAGTTTTTCACATATGTAAATTTTACGTATCATATATAAAAATTTTTTTTTGAGACAGAGTCTCACTATGTCGCCCTGGGTAGAGGGTGCCATGACGTCACAGCTCACAGCAGCCTCAAACTCTTGGGCTTAAGCGATTCTCTTGCCTCAGCCTCCCAAGTAGCTGGGACCACAGGCGCCTGCCACTACACCCAACTATTTTCTTTTGTTGTTGTTGCAGTTGTTATTGTTGCTTTACCCACCAGCCTGGGTGTATGTGGCTGGCGCCATAACCACTGTGCTACAGGCACCAAGCCAAATATTTTAATAGCTTTATTGACGTACAATTCACATATCATCCAGTTAAAGTTACTAGTTAGTGTTTTTTAGTATATTCCCAAAGTCGTGCAGTCATCACCACTATCTAATATTAGAACAATTTCATCACCCCCTAAAAAGAAACTCATTGTCATTAGTGGTCACTTCCCAGTCTTCCCTCTCCCCTTCCCCAGCCCCTTCCAACCACTAATGTCCTTTCTGTCTCTGTGGCTTTGCCCCCTGGACGTTTCATGTAGATGCAGTCATGTACTTTGTGGTCTGCCGGGATGGGCTTCTGTGGCTTGACAGGACGTCTTCAAGGTCCATGTCGCAGCAGGTCCCAGCACTTCGTTCCTTCTTACGGCAGACCATACTGCATTTTATTCATCCGTTCACTGGTGGGCATTTGGGTTTTCACATTGACTATTGTGACAAATGTCACTGTGAACATTCATGTGTAAGTTTTTGTGTGGATATATGTTTACATTTTCCTAGGCTTTCCATCTGGGAGTGGAATTGTTGGTCATCTGGAGTAACTCTGTATTTAACATTTGGAGGTATTATTTCTGTGTATATTATATACTGTACATACAAAATGTATACATATGCTAAAGTGTTTTTAAGTGTAGCAAAACATAAACTCAATAAGATTCTGTAGCAAAGCCTAACACACTGGTGACTTATGCATTAATTAACTAGTAAGCCGTGCATTAACTAACTTGTGCTGCCAGAGTAAGTTGATTTAGTGCAATTAAGCCTCGGCTGCCACATTTATTAAATTGAATTGGGTACTGAGATGTTTTTAAATAGTTACTATAGGTACCTACTCATTTCTGCCAATGGTGATTATATCCCCACATACCACCAAGATCAAAAGAAACAAATCAGATGTGAGATTGCCTTCAGACAACTTCTGGTTTCATGTTTGTATATGAAAATAGCATCACTGCTGTGACAGTGCTTGAGCTATACATCAGTAGTTTACACTTAAATGTATACAATTTATAATTGTTCTAATCTGCCTTACATTTTGGGATTTGGTATAAGATTGAGTTTGGGAGAAAACATTCTGCTACTCAGAAGAAATTTGGACATCAATGTTGTCGATGATTTCTAAGTTCCTAGCTTTGGTTTGCAACTTTATTCCTGGTGTGGCCGAGTCTCTGCTGGTTTGCCAAGGGTCTCAAAGGAGGAATGCTAAAATTACCCCCTGGAGCTTCCACTATTCATCCTCGCCTCTCCTGAGCTAGCCCTAGCAACAGAGTTGTTCATGCTGTGTTTAAGGATGTATTGAGCACCTACTGGGTACCAGGTAATGTGGTGGTCATTGAAGGGGTTTCAAAGAAGGAAAGTTATTTGTGCTCAGGGTACCTGCATTCAGGTTAGAGATAAGCAGATGTAAAAAAATAAAGTCAACCCACATATAAGTATTTAGACAAGAATCTGTCTAAAAGCAGTAAAGATACCAACTACTATAGGAATTCAGAAAATGTCAAGGACAGCCTCAGCACCCCACACTGTTTTAAGAGGAAAGTAGGATTTGGGTGGGTGATGAGAGGATAAAGCAGATTCTGAATTTTCTTCTGAACTAAGATTTGGTCCCCCCTAGGACATCCCCTACTTCAGAAGCTCCTTATTGTGAGGCCAACAATCAGCTGTACCCAGTCCCTATTCAGCTTTCAAGAAAGGGAATACATACGGGTGGCCAAGGAGAAACAACCATTGTTTAAAAGGCTTCTGGAAAGGAGTCTGAGATAATTCAGCTGCATAAGGAAGAGGCATCAATCTTTGTTGCCATAAACTGCTACTGAGTGTGGGCCGCAGTTAACCTGAAAACCTCCTAGAAAATAAAGATTTACAAAACCCCATCAATCCCTAATTTGCTATAAATAATTGCATGCTGTTTGAGAGCTGTCAAAATCCATTTCTGCTGAAGGCCCTTCAGAACAGAGAAAGGTCAAGCTGGAAACCAAGGGAGAAACTCCGGGGAGCATTTGTGCTGCTGTCCTCACCAGGAAGGCAGCTTCCTGAAGGTCCCATTAAACACCGACTTGGCTCTAACTAGCCCTGCCCGAGTCCCTGCTGATTCTAATTAAATTAGTTCCGTTGACATCTCAGCTCTCCCTGACGCCCGCGGGCCGGGAGGGGGGCGCACCTGCGGCAGGGTTTGGCTTTTCCTCTGGTCTTTGTGCTGCCAGCCCAATAGAGCTGCGCACAGAGGGACCTCGTTTTCCATTCTAATGAAAAAGAAATGTGTATCTGGCTTTAAAAAGTCTTCATTATGTAAAGGCATTCATGCAAAGGAACAGTAAATCATCACAATGAGTGGGAAAGAAGGGCCAGGTCATCAGTGTTCAGGCCATTGGCAGGTTGGGGTGTTTAAGAGAGAAAGGATCCCAGGATAGGGTCCTTAGAAGGCTGGAGATGAGTGAAGGCTGTGCTGCATCAGACGAGGGTGCTCATGGACTTCTGAAGGCTCAGGAAAAACAAGTTCTGGCTCAGCCTCTGTCTATGGAAGTGACTCTGACCCAATGTCTTTACCTTAAATTTCCCCTGGAGCCCTGCAGGCACTGCACTCCCTGTGTCCTGTATATGTGTGCAGGCACCCCCCCCCACCCACGCACACACATGTGTACACATTTGCTCCAGGAGCATGTGTGGCCAGCCTGTTCACTTCCCCTTGGAGTCTCTGATTTGTCTTGGAGCTGCCCCTGCCCTCTGATGGGGAGCCTGTATGGCTTCTGGCCCCTGCAGGCTGTGCTTCAAAGGAAACTCTTCCCGTGCCTCACACAGACGTGTTTTGTCCTATGTGGCTCTGGGAAGGCACATTGAGAAGCCTGTCCTGACTTATATATACCCCTCAGACCTCCTGCCCCAGCTGCACACCTGCTCTGGCTGTCCTGGCCTTAAACACTGGGCCCAGGTGCTCCCTCCCAGTCTCACTTCTGTCTGACTCAGGGAACCCTTTGCAGAGAACATCTGGATTTGACTCCTCAAATCCTGATGCCTGCTCAGAACAGTGAGTTGGCCCCAAACTCCCTGGACTTGTGTTAGATCCACAGGGACCTTTTCTCTCCCAAGGCAGCCAGCTCTTTCCTTTCACTTATCCCTTTGCCACCCTCACCTTGTCCTGACTTGGCTACCACTTGTCGCCCCCTCCCCCCAGGGTGTTCTGTAGCAAGACCAAGGCCATTTAACTCAATAGCCACACAGAGCCTTTATGGACCCTGATTTTTTTTTTTTACCACCAGTGTACAGTACCTGCTTCTCCTGGTTCCTGAACTTCTGATGTGGGATCAGTCACTCAGCGGTAGCCCTGGGCTGGCCCCTTTCTGTCCTGAAAACCCAAGGCTATCCTGGGACACTGGGCAGGTACCTTCCAGATGGCCATGTGTGCTGTGTCTACTGCTGTTTTTGGACCACCCCTTCATTCCCTTTGTCGGAGGAGTTTGAACTTATTCTAAGAGAGAATCACTATGGATCTTTGAGGTGGGGACTAAAGTGAGGGAAGGATGTCTTGTGTGATGAGCTGGGCAGCAGCGGGCAGGGTAGACAGGAGGGCCCATGGTGATGAATTCCTGGCCTGCTGTTAGATCCTGCTGGCAGGTCTGTCTGCTCTAGACAGTCCTAAACATGGAGATAACCTCACACCTTGCTTTTCTAGGATTTGGCAAGGCTGATGAGAACCCTGGAAACAAAAGTAAACTCAGGCAAGCCGAGTGCCTTTTGTATTCTCTGTAAACATTTAGAGAGTCACTTTCTTGACCTGCTTACGAAAATGTAGAAACAGATTTTTATTTGAATAAGCTGATTGACAACACTTGGTCTATGGATTTTAATTTCATTTTTGCCTGAATCATCAGCTGGAGACTTTAAAATGTAGGCAGATTCAAAAGCAGTTCTGTAGCGTTGGGTAATTTTTTTTTTTAAATAAAAATTCTAACCATCCTTGCTTTCTTTTTTTTTTTTTTTTTTTGAGACAGAGTCTCGTGTTATTGCCCTGGGTAGAGTGCTGTGGAGTCACAGCTCACAGCAACCTCCAACTCCTGGGCTTAAGCAATTCTCTTGCCTCAGCCTCCCAAATAGCTGAGACTACAGGTGCCTGCCACAATGCCTGACTGTTTTTTGGTTATAGTTGTCATTGTTGTTTGGTGGGCCCAGGCTGAATTCAAACCCGCCAGCTCTGGTTATGTGGCTGGCGCCTTAGCCACCTGAGCTATAGGTACGAGCCATCCTTGCTTTTCTTAAAGATAATCCTATTTTTCTTCCTTTGCCAGGAAGACCTCAGGAACCATCCTGGGGGTTTTGAATTGCTCTGGTGCATGTTTTAGGTTTTAATCTGACTTCAGGCTGTAGCTGGGGCTGGGAAACAAGGTTTCACTTATATGAAACAAGGCAGTGTGTGCTCTGTGCGTGGAGGCACCAGGCTAACTGGTCCCCACCTGGAAGTTCTGCAGGTCTCACTAGTCTGGTGACCTGGCCTGGACGGTGTGCACTGCTTCTCTGGGATTTCGTCCACAATCTCACAAGCCTAGTGAAATGAGTCAGGGCCATGCTTACTTTCATCAGCACCTTTGCTGCTGGACAAAGCTTTAGATCCCAAACCAAGCACATATGTAATGAATGTGTCCTCAGGCTAAAGCTAAGGCCATTTTGCTTTAAGACAATGTCTCTTCTGTTAAGAGGTGACAGCTGACTTTTCTTTCTTCATCTGTGAACACATATGTATTTGTGCAAAACAGCTTGCTTTTTAAGTGAGCACAATCTGATTTGACTTCTGCTAAAAGAGCATCTAGAACCCTGGCTTTACAGTTTGCCAACTTATGAACAGGGTTGTTATGACGTATTTGCCAACTGGGTAGGAGCTGGTGGTGCTGTGGCCTTTGACATGTTGAAGCTGTGTTAGAGAAATGAAGGAAATAACAGCGGGGCGTCAGAGGTGCATTCTCAGAGAGCCTCGGATTTCAAAATCAGCATTTTCACAAAAGATATGTATAAATGATAGTATCATTCTTGGGTTTATATGTAGTTCTTAAATTTAGCTCACCTTTAAGTAGTCACCTTTCATAGTTACAAATTACAGATTTAAATCGGGGCTTTTTAGGACCCCTTTTCTGTGTGAGCTGGGCACTATTTCCAGAGCAAAAGCATAACATGTGATGTGGGGAAGAGAGAACCAAGGGATTGGAGGCTTTGCCCAGAAAGTAGGAGATCTTAAAACATTTTACAAAGGAGTTTTCCAGATGCCCCAAGGACAGCTCTGCTTTCTTAGCTTCTGTGCCTCATGCCTGTTCCTGCTGGGCCCTGATTGGGCTCTTTAAGGCTTTAAGACTTTCCGTCAGCAAAGGAGGCCAAGAGATTTAGGCTCCTGAATCTGTGACTCAGAGTGGAACGCCTCACTGTGCACACACCTTCCCTGCGATTGTGTCCTCAGACACTGAGAAGCTTTGTGAGGATGGTTTCTGGGCTGTTGACCAGACTGGGAATTGGCATATTAAACAGATCACGCCCTCTAATAATTGTGTAGAAAAGCATTGAGTGGAAGGTCTTGAGCTCTCCGGGAAAAGTCCAGAAATACTCGCCCCACCTAGTGAGGGCATTCAGCTATCATTATGCACTTGCTGTTGGCTGTTCATGGTTCGTCCCCAGAGACACACAGGAGGGGCAACATGGACCTCCCTGGATCAGCTCACTGTCTGGACTGGTGCAGTTTTGTTTGGGGGAGGGAAGTTGGTCATTGGCAGAAAGACATAAGTACCAAAGCACATAAATTACAAGCTTATGGGTGTCTTGTGACTACATTAAGGTGTTATTGGGTTTTTCTGGTCATAATAACTGTCTGAACAGGTATGAAGTAGTCGTGACCTCAGCTCCCCCATCAGGTTGTAATTGAGGTATCTGTGATGCCCTCTCTGCCCCCATACCTATGAAGAGTAAGGGTGTCATTCAGTGGCCCAGCTTGTAGCCACAAAGAGAGATTCTTGCTTAGGGGACACGGACCATATAGAAATTTCTTTTTGTGAGTAGTTAGGCAGTCGACCTCGGTGTTTTCCAGGTCCGCTCCTGCTCTTAGATCTCACACTGTGCTCGCAGAGAACCCAGAACTGGTTCTTGGTATCTATGTAACATGTGTATATTATGTACATTAGCCACCTGTTTGTCCTTGCAAATCTTTTGGTCTTTCTCCAGTCTCAATTTGCCAGGCTAATTAGCCCCCTTTCCTTTTGCTTGTTGAACCTTAAAAGATGCTTATTCGAGGGTAAAGGAGACAACTTATTACTTGGGGTTGGTTGTGATCATTTCCATCCCGTGTTCCGTGATGCAGGAGAGTAAGATGAGTAAGTGGAATATTTGGAGACAATTCTCACCACCCTAGGACTGGGTGGGATGTTTGAAATGACCTATCTAATGGCCCTTATGTCCGGCTTGCTGGAATTCCCTGGGAGCCTTTTAAAGCTTCTTACTCAGACACACCCAGGCTAGCTAGTCAGAGTCTGTTGAGGCAGGTACAGGCTTCAGTGATTTCTTTTCTTTTCTTTTCTTTTTTTTTTTTTTTTTGAGATGGAGCCTCAAGCTGTCACCCTGGATAGAGTGCTGTGGCATCACAGCTCACAGCAACCTCCAACTCTTGGGCTCAAGCGAATCTCCTGCCTCAGCCTCCCAAGTAGCTGGGACCACAGGTGCCTGGCAATTTTTGGGTTGCAGCCATCATTGTTGTTTGGTGGGCCTGGGCTGGATTCGAACCTGCCACCTTAGGTGTATGTGTCTGGCGCCTTAGCCACTTGAGCCACAGGTGCCGAGCTGGCTTCAGTGATTTCTATTGTTTCCTGGAGAGTCTACCATGCAGCCAGAGTTGAAAGCATTGACCTAACCCAACGTTCATGTGGTGGGCTAACCCAAAGTCCATGTGGTTGGCAAGTCCTAACTCTCAGGCCAAAGCCTTGCCCTGCGGCACCCGTGTTTCACATTGTCCTTTGGACTGGATCTGCCCCAGGTGACTCCAAAAGGGGATCAGCCCTGATAGAGATAGCCTCACTGGTCAGCAGGGACAGCAGGAATCCACTCCCCTAGCACTCTGCTTCCCAGGCTAAGGACAGATGGGCCCTCCTAGAAGAGCTGATGATGGTGTCCTGCCCACGCACAGCCCCCGCCCTGCCCCTCTCTCCTGGGGTTCTCCGAGTTGCTGCCAACCAGAACAAGGACAGCATTAGGCAGGGCCATTCAGCATGGTCAGGCCTCTGGCCCACTTCTATCAGTCTGTTAGTTTGGATGGTTGGCCACTGTTCTCACCCTTGAAATAAGTCCATCGACCCCCTTGGTGCTGAACACATTAACTTCCATGTGAGTTATGAACTATTTTTCAAGTTTTTACATTGTCCTTTTTACATTACTAATTTTCAAGTTTTTACATTACTTTTTTACTGGTGTATGTTTTAGGAGGGTTCCGATTTCAAAGTTTTTATTCTGTTTTCATAATAAAACACCATGCTCCAAGGAAAATTGTTCTTAGTGTGTGGCAGTCACACACTAAGAGTGTTAAAAGACACTCTGGAGACGCTGGCCCTGGGTCCTGCCTCTCCCAGTCTTCCATCAGCCCAGCCACACATTTTTCTGTGTGATTTTTTTTTTCCCCTCTCTTCCTCCTGTGACCTTTCCTTAAGCTTTTAGCGTAAATGGTTTCATTCTAACAGCACCACTGTCACAGCCCTGGGGCCCAGGAGCATACAGTGATTTGCACCTGCAGATGAACTATTGGTTATTCCTTAATCATAAATGGATTAATTGGGCCCAAGTAGGTACATACAGATGTGCAATCATTATGACTTCCTTGCTCAGAGCCAAGCGTTCAAAGGATATTGTAAAATGAGCCTGGATACTTTTGGGAGGCTAACTTAGCGTGACCATTAACGGTGAACCACATCAGCCTCAAGGGTGCCCGTGGGGAAGGGCCTGGGGGGCTCTGCGAGCATGTTGCATCTGGAGACTAGACATAAACACCTCCGTTTGATGATGTCAGTGGGAGATGCTTTTGCTTTGAGCCCTGCCAGGCTCTTACTGAATGTCTGCTTGGTTAGGAAGGTAGTATGCTATTTTGGTCCAAGGCTAAATATTATTTGTCAGCCATTAAAATATGCAAAGACCTCTGCTAGTTAACTGTGCCCCTTGATAAGGAGTTTGCATAGAAATGGGCTTAGTTTAGGAGGCAAATTGCAGGGTGAAAAGTGGCTGGTTAAGACTCACCTCCTGCCTCAGCGCAGCCTCCTGGGGATAGGTCAAGGAGGAAAATACATACTTTGGAAGCATCTAGCAAGGTGGTGGGAGCGGAGATGGGCACCACTGAGTTACACTACAAGTTCACAGGGCTCACCCTGGAGGCAGCAAAGGGTCCTGTCTTAGGAAGGGCAGGCTATCACTTTGTGGCAGGATGAATTCTTTACGATGGCTATTGGTAGTCCCTTACGAGCTCTCTATCTCCATCTCAGAGAATCTCCTGGTTTGTTCCATTCACAAAGTAGAGAAAGACATCTGCTGAATATAAAGGAACAGGTGGACATTTGGGCTTTTTTATTCCCATCCAGAAATCTGGACTTTAAGTGCTCCTGTGCACACACACAAGCGTGTCTCTGCCTTTATTCAGACTGCTACAGCAAAGTGCCATAATAAAAACCAGGTGGCTTATAAACATTAGAGGTTGATTTTCTCACAGTTCTGGAGGCTGGAAGTCCAAGACCCTGATGCCAGCGTGATTGGGGGCTGGGGAGGGCTCTCTCCCAGGTTACAGAACGCTGACTTCTTGTATCCTCACAGGGCAGGAGGGGAGCTAGAGAACTTGGCGAGGGGGGCTCCAGGGGCACTAATCCACTCATGAGGGAATCCCGTCCCAAAGACTCCCCTCCTAATGCCATCACAGTGAGGGGTTAGGGTTTGAAAATAGGAATTTGGTGAGGACACAGACATTTAGTTTTTAATAATTGTGTGTGTGTGTGTGTGACCGTGTACCTGTTCAACCCAGGAGGAGTATTATCACATATGCTAGCTTTAAAAAAATCTTCTAACTTGTAAAAAGATATATTCTATTTTGGTTATTTCTTAAATAAGCACCTCTCCTCTCAATCTGTGAAGGCTGGATGCAGTTTTTAGAAAGGGGAGTTGTCAGGATGCTTTTGTGGATGGGCCTGTTTTACTTGGGTGACCACCCTGGCCCTTGGGCTGCCCTGCAAGGCCTCCTGTGCTCCACCCTGCAGCCCCAGACTGTGTAGGGCTTAAGGAATTGTTAATGGGATTCCTCAAGAGTCATTCGTCATCCCATGGGTTCCCCCTTGACTCTGAGTCCTTGAGGATAGGAGTCGAGCCTGGTTCACTTCTGTGTCCCCAGTGGGCTAGGCTTGCTGTTGTGTTGGTGGCACGGATGTGTTGAGAGGATGGACCTGCCTGGGCTTTACTGGGGCCTGGGCTGTATCTGAGCTGCCCCAGGACCTCCTTAGGGTAACTGAAGGTGAATGCGCAGATAAGCTCTTGCTCTGTTGCCCAGGCTGGAGTGCAGTGGCGTTGTCATAGCTCACTGCAACCTCCAACTAATCCTCAACTGATGTTCCTGCCTTGGCCTCCCAAAGCGCTGGGATTACAGATGTGAGCCACTGTGCAGGCACTGAGGAGTATTGTTTAAAGGATTTGAATACCAAAAGGTTAAGAAAGGTACTCAAAAAATTGATGGAGTCTTGGAATAGTTTACAAAAATGACCTTCTGATTGTCTTATAAAAGTAGAATAAGATATGAAGCAAGAGGAATCAGGGATGTTGGTTAGAACAAGTACACACAAACTTTTTAAAAACCAGTGTTTCATTCTTCTATAAGCAGCGGTTCTCGACCTGTGGGTTGCAACCCACAAGAACTGTATTAAAGGGCCACAGTATTAGGCAGGTTGAGAACCACTGTTTTATAGGCTAAATCAGAATGTAGTTATAATTGCATGTGATTTTTTTGCTTGTTTTTTGAGATAGTCTCACTCTACCACCCTGAGTAGAGTGCAGTAGCATCCTAGCTAACAGCAACCTCAAGTTCCTGGGTTCAAGCAATTCTCTTGCCTCAGCCTCCTGGTAACTAGAAGTACAGGCACTCACCACAATACCTGGCTAGTTTTCTATTTTTAGTAGAGACGAGTTCTCACTCTGGTTCAAACTGGTCTTGAACTACTGAGCTCAACCAATCCTCCTGCCTCAGCCTCCCAAGATAATCGCATATTCTTTGTTTTTTATTTCTAATTGTTTTTGGCACATCTAATCTGAGATTACAAATTACCTGTCCTTATTCTAAATTTTGTGAAATGTAATTTTAAAAAGACTTAGCTTTATATTTTTAGCCCCTTCTTTAAAGACTCAGTTGAACTTTCTCTATCCATCCACATCCACCAAATCATTTACTATAAAAATATGGCCCTTATTCAAGTGGATTTATTTTAAGTTACCACCACACCACCCTGCTCCATTTACTTTGATATTCTTAGTTAAGTAGGACCAGTTCTTACTTCAGCCTGGTAAAAGAAAGTGGTAGATTGAGGAGGTGTTAGCAGGTGTCTGCAGTCCTTTAGCAGCCCAGAGGAGTTACTTTTTGCATAATCATGCCGCGTACTTATTCTTAGGGGTCTCTGAGAAACTCTCCCAATGGAATAATTTCTTCCTTCTTTCTAGTTGCTCTGGAAATCAGAGCCATCCATAGACTATAACGTTTTGATTGGATCCTAGGGATTTTGCAGATTTATTTAATGGGGTTTTAAAAGGCGATATTTATGCGTTACCTGGTTCAGAGCACTGATATTTGAATACTTAACAGTATAATCTAATGCTTTAGAAAAACCGCACACAGTAACCAAGTTATACTACATGTTATAAGAGGCATCTCGTCTTTTTTTTTTGGTCTTTGGGGAAAATTGTAGCTATAAAAAGGGCCACTTTCTTAATCACCACAAAGAGGCCTTCTACCAGGGAGAATGTTCGGAATTCAACCAGGCCAGATGAGCCTGGTGTTCACTGTGCAGGGAGGGCGTGAACATGGCATCCTCTTAGGCACAGCTTCTGTCCCATCTTTGTTGTTGTTGTTGCAGTTTGGCCAGGGTCAGGTTCAAACCCACCACCTTCGGGATATGGGACTGGTGCCCTACTCACTGAGCCACAGCCGCCACCCTCTTTTTTTTTTTTTTTAATGTGGACTTCATTTTTAAAGGACAGTTTTAGATTTACAGAAATGTCTGATCAGTTTCACAATATAGTCTTAACTGCTAGAATTTTTTTCCTTCCTTCTCTTTGCAGACGTCGCCTCATCTCCCAGAGATCTTCTTTGGAGACCCTGGAAGACATTGAGGAGAATGCCCCTCTCCGGAGGTAAGTTCTCGATGTTTCCATTTACACATATATGAATTATTTGTGGTATAAATATACAACCAAAAATTGATGATTTTTTAAGTAAGTCCTTGATATACAGAATTAAATTTAAAAATGATCGTCTGAATCCCGGGATCTGTGGAACATACTCCTGCTTTGGAACTCAACCCCAGCATCAGAGCTAGAAAATGATTCAGTCGCAATTATGTATTGGAACAGCTGCCATTTGCGTGTGAATTTGGGTGCTTTTCCACCTGTGGTTTCCTTGTCATTTTTCAAAGCTGCTGCTCCATGGAAGTCCTTTCTGCAGGTGCAGTTACACAGTATTTGTGGGCCTGGACTTCATTTCCAGCTGGAGGGACACCAGAGCTCCTTAGGAGGGGCCCTGATGTCATTCCCTAGCTCATTGCTGCGGAAGCCCAGTCAGGATACTGTGAGTGCTCCCTTGGGTCTGAAGGTGCTCCCTTTCTCTCTTGGAATTTGGAATGTGTTTGCGAGGCATCTTTCTGGGTGACAGCAATTGCTGTGATGTGCTGTGCCTGGCAGGTCCCTTTCCAGTAATCCAGCTACAAGGTCTGCTGGGCCCTCCTGTGGAGGAAGAAGCTCATGTACCTGCTTCCATCCCCCTTGCAGACTGGAGCTGGGTGGGGCAGTGGTGGACGCCCCACCTTCTGCCGAAGGATCTAGAAAGATGGATGCAGGGTCTTCACAGAGACTGCAGGGCAGGTGGCAGCAGGAAAGATCAAGGGAGGATGTGAGTGCCCAGGGACGGCCATGGGAGGGAACCCAAATCTGCCCCTAATGTGCCTTGGCCCTGACCAGGATGGGGGGATTCCCTGGCTCCTCTCTTTGAGCCTGAGAAGGGCTGTTAGAGGGGAGAGCCTTGCCCTGGAGCCGGCTCCTGCCATGTCCACAGGCTTCCCCCCACGTGAAGAGCACAGACAGTCTGGGGCCACAGCAAAAGCTTTAGGTGACCAGCATCTCATCCCCCGTGTCATCCCAAAGACAAAGTCAGGGCCAAACAGTCCCATCTCCACTTTTAAAGTCTTTTTTAAAATGTGGGTGAATGGCGTGTGGCTGCTGCCTGGTGAACATGGCTTGGGCATAAGTATTCTTCTATGAGGCACTAGTCAGTGTTGGGAGAAGGCTGTTCCCCTGCAGGAGTTATATCAAAATTAAAAATCAAATTAGGGAGTTGGCTTTGGTCCAAACTCAGCCAGCCTCCAGGAAAAGTGTTCTCAGGCCATGTGAGGTGACTGTCTGGCCAAGGTTTTCCTTGCCACAGACAGGAAAATCAGTGAATAAAGCTGAGAACCCCCTGGTGTTTCAAGAGGCTGCTGGAAGCCAAGGTCCTTGGAAGCATAAAGAAGATGGTAACCGTGAGCCAAAGGAAACCAGGTGGTTCAGGGGACAGGCTGAAATGTTCCCTCCTCAAAGATTCCTGGTGAGGGCTGTGACGCCTCAGGGCACAGGTGTCATTTGTCTGGGAGTAGTTAAGGGGAGGCCCAGGGAAGACCTATGTTCCTGGTTGGTGCCCCCTCCATCCCCATTCTGTCCTCAAATCTGTGCAGGCTGAGCTGCTGCTCATTGCTCCTCAGCCCTGTGGTAGCGCAAACTGGCTTGACTCACCTCTTACTTGCAGAATATGCTACACTGAATCCAGGTGAATTTTGTATTGTTCTAAGATTTTAAAACTTAAGTCAGAAACAAAAGGAATTCAGGCAGTTTTAGAAATCTTTATTTCCCACATGGACTTTTTTGGAATTTAAAGAAGATTCTCATATTTACTTAGACATCTACTTACTCCTAGGAAATAAAATAAAGCATAGTGTAGAAGAGATGTTAGTTTCGGGGGACCTGAGTTTGTGACCTCACTCCTCAAACTAGAAATTTGCTTAGTGCCACTGGGGCCTCAGCTTTCCCTTCTGTAAAATGGGAGAGTTGAATAGGCTGATCTCTGAGGTCCTTCCCAGTCCGTGAAGTGAAGGTACTAATAATGATGTGGAAGTGTTTTGGGAATTGTGGGGGCTGAAGGCTGTATGCCCAACTTGCTTTTAAGCTTCACCCAAGAACAAATTGCTCCAAGGCATCTATTAAACCTTTTGCATAATTAAGTGTCTCCTATAATCAGTGCTGACAGGAAACAGCTAATCTTTCATTAAATTAGTTTTTAATTTAATTCTATCCTAATTTAATTTTGCATCACTTTAAACGCATGTTTTTAAATGGGAGTTTACATGTTAATACAGGCGGCTTTGAGATTAATTGGTTCTTTGCTTAACCTGCACAACCTGGGCTTGGTATTCCAGTTGCCTTGGCGATTGTTGCTAACACCACGATTCTCTTAATGCAGTTCTTAGATTCCCTGGTGGTTTAGTTGAATGCTTAAAAATATGAAAGATGACAAATAGCTTGCTGAACAAAGGGCTAGATTAGTAGGGTGTATAGGTAGTTAAAACTGGGGGCTGATAAGGAAATAAAAGACCTTGGTTAAGTTGCCCTTGTTAGAAGTCCTACTTTCCTCTTGCATATCACGTTAGTGCATTTCCTGTGTCCACCTAGAACTCTGAGAATCAAACATTTACAATGAGAAGACTTGGACTGAGGAGTTTACCACCTGCTGAGTAGTTTGGTTTCCCATATCCAAAAATAAGGAATTAGGCCACCTCTCCTAGGTGTCAACAAAAACCTCAGTTTGTCCGCGGCGGCGAATGTGGCAATCATCAGCAGCTGCCCTGGTTTTCCAGACTGTCTGAGCTGACGGGTGCTGGTGGCCACAACTGTTAAAGTCAGCACAGCTGCCTCCTTCCCCTGCTGGTATGGATGGCCACCTGTGGCCCTTTTGCCAACATGCAGTTCCAGCAGAAGGCTGAAGAATTTGGGGCCCCTCTTTCTGGGTATGGGTGGCAGGGAGCAGCTCAGGTCATCCCTTCCCTGCTGCATTGGTGCCAGCTTCCTGCAGCTGGAAGGTGGCAGGAGGAAGGTGCCAGAGTGTGCTGAGGTGGCAGGATCTGTGTGCAGCCGGAACCTGCTCACTGCCCTCCTTTTGGCCCGCTGCCCTCAGACTTGCTGGCCCCAGGAAGCGCAGCTTTTGGGGAGAGAAATGGAAGAAGGGTATAAGGGCACTCCTGAACCCTTAGCCCTGTCCAGACGCCACTAGAGACATATTTCTATGCTTTCCAAGTTTCTCTTCTCTCCAGCAACTTCATGTTTCTAGAATATTGTGTGTGAGAGACAGTTGGGAACCTGCAGGCTCAAGCACTCATTCTGGAGCTAAAACCGAGGCAGTTTGGGGTTCTGGGTCTCCTTCCAGTGCAGCACCATGAAGACAGTGAGACTCTTTCTGCCTAAATGTTGAGCCGATTAGATCTGGGATTGGAAGGCTGGAGTGAGTAGGGGGAGGGGGTGGTGGGCACCATCCCTTCCTCTCACCCTGTCGGAGGAAGCCGGGAGGAATCATAGGGCTTCTGTAAGCTTTTAAACATCATTTAAAGCCAAGATTTCAGGACCTTTAATAGGGCTGTGGTTTTAAGGATAAAGGAGGCACCCTTTGTTGCTAATGGTTTGTTAATAATGAGAGCACTGGAAATTTAAATGTGAATCCTTATGTGTATATGTAAATAATGTCTGTTGTATTGAATAGGCATGGAGCTTACAAAGTTTTCATGTTTAACCCTTATGACACCAGCAGGGAAGGATGGGAAGTACAATAATAAATCAGGGTCAACAGTAAGTTTGGGAGGAGAGGCCAAGAGGACCTTGGTGTCCGCCCCTGTGTAGTGGACAGCTACCAAAGGTGGGGCTTTCCTCCTCTGGACCCATGGCCCATGAAACTCCTTTTTCCTGATGAAAGCCACCAAATAAATACCCGATATGATGCCTTTGTTTTGGTTTAAATTTATTTACTTTAGTGTTATTTATTCAAGTTGAATTACATTTTAAGATCCTATTTCTTTTTTTTTTTTTTTTTTTTTGAAAAAGATCCTCAAGCTATCCCCCTGGGTAGAGCGCTGTGGCATCACAGCTCACAGCAACCTCCAACTCCTGGGCTCAAGCGAGTCTCCTGCCTCTGCCTCTCAAGTAGCTGGGACCATAGGCGCCTGCCACAACGCCTGGCTTTTTTTTTTTTTTTTTTGGTTGCAGCCATCATTGTTGTTTGGCAGGCCCGAGCTGGATTCGAACCTGCCACCTTAGGTGTATGTGGCTGGCACCTTAGCCACTTGAGCCACAGGTGCTAAGCCAAGATCCTATGTCTTTTTTTTTTTTTTTTTTTTTTGAGACAGAGCCTCAAGCTGTTGCCCTGGGTAGAGTGCCATGGCATTACAGCTCACAGCAACCTCCCAACTCCTGGGCTCAAGGGAGTCTCTTGCCTCCGCCTCCCAAGTAGCTGGGACCACAGGCGCCCGCCACAACGCCCGGCTATTTTTTGGTTGCAGCCATCGTTGTTTGGCGGGCCGGGCTGGGGATTCGAACCCACCACCTTAGGTGTATGTGGCTGGCGCCTTGGCCAGTTGAGGTATAGGCACCGAGCCAAGATCCTATGTCTTATGGGGAAAAATGCTTCAGCACCCTCCCGGCAGGCCTTGTGGGGAGCTTGCCCTTACTAGCAGGGTGGGATGGGATGCACTGCTCCTGAGCCCCTGGAGGCGGGCCCCTGGGAGAGGGCAGAGGCTGAGGTAATCTGGGAGGTCTGCAGCCTTGCCTGTTCCTCAGTCCAGTTCCCAGACGTGACCACCCGCCTCACCTTCCCCAACTGAGCCTCCTTGCTAGAGTCATCTTGTTCTTCCTCTCCCTAAATCCTCAAAGTGTAGAACTGACCAAATTCAGGTGACAACCCAGCCCAGACCTCAGTGTGGGCTTTGGGAAGCTGGACACTGCTTCTCTGGAACTCGCTTTCTGAAGCGCGGACTCTTGGGTGCCCATATCCTACGGCAAGAACCAGTTCTTGGGGCCCGTGGCCAGAAAAGTTATGGTAAAAACAAAACCCAAAACAGAGAAGTCATAGCTCCTTTTATCAAGCAAAGACTAAGCTTCAGACTCTTATTTGTTGGGCTTTTTGTTGTTGCAGTTTTGTAACTTACAATTTGCTAGGTAACTGTGAAGACACTACACAAATAACATCTCTTTGGCCTATGGTCTGTGTGCCAGTCCCATAGTACAAAGAAATATTTAGGCCAGGGAAAGAAGAGTATTTTGAATTCAAGTCACTTTAGTTCAACAAATGTTTATTTAAAATTTATCAAAAAAAAGAAAAGAGAGAAAGAAGCCCTAAGAAATACCCAGCAACTAGCTGAGTCTCTGCTTCTCATTCAGTTTAAAGCTGTGACTTCCAGGCACAGATGGGGAATTTGATCATTGAGGCAACTGTCCAGAGGAATTCAGGCCAAAGTCCTACTACAGAAGAAAAATGATTCAGGGATGTTTTTAAACTGAATTTTCCAGTATCTCTCCCCCCCTCCCCCTTAAGTCCTTTAAATGTACAGTTTTCTGTTCCCTTTACCTGGGTTGATATAGGAGAATCCTTTTTAAGATAACAGTAAAGAATAATGTCTTTGGAATCTGCTTGCTTTATTGCAACTGGGGACAATGGTTTTCATTACCCAGCATTTCAGAGACCCATATAAAATATTATCAGTATCATCAAGGAAGTTGTCTGTCATTGGGGATTTTTTTAAGCTTCCTTGCTTCCAGCCGTATTGTCTTCATTATCCCTGCGACTCCTGCCTGCCTTGGGGTGACTCAAACCATTTGTCTGATCTTTCCTTCCTGTCTTTGTGTAGAGATTTCTCAGCTGTCCAGCGGGCAACTGACTGTGTTTTGAAATGACTTTATTTTTCAGATGTCGAACTCTCTCAGGTTCGCCCAGACCAAAGAATTTTAAGAAGATTCATTTTATCAAGAACATGCGGCAACACGACACAAGGAACGGCAGGTATTGCCCTGACTTGAGAACTGCCCAGAGGCGGGAGGGGCAGGGCTGGGGGTGGGGGTGGGGGCTCTACAGGCCACAGCCCAGCAAAGCTGAGCGCACACTTTAAAGATGAACAGCACCTCCTGGAATCTCCCCGGATAATTTCTACCCCACTTATGCCAAAGTCACCCAAAGGAGTCTGTAGAGAATAATGCTCCCTAAGGCTTAGTGAGATGTTCAGACCAACAACAAACTGAACTTTTGAATGCAAATATATTTGTATAGAGACCTTTGAATAGAAAAAGTCGAGTTTTTATGGGTTTTTGTTTGTTTTCCCGCTTTGTTGGTTTTCTTTTTGTTTTGCACTATCACTGTGTGCTCTGGTTGATAAATACCCGCCAGATCTCTGCCTGAACTTGGTTTTGACTCTGGCTTTCACTCCGGTGAGGAAAGTAGAATCACAACTTTGCCAGCAGATTCTTCCTCAGAGCTGATTCTCATTTCTGGGCCTGCTGACATCTGGAGTATGTACTGCTTTCTCCAGCTCTCAGTTGTTCTTTGGAAGTGCCATTAAATAAAAATTATTGTAGTTGAAATTTATATGGCTTTGCTATTAAAACTCTACAGAGTTTTAAACCTCTAACAAACAGATCAGAATCTGGTTGCCATTGTGCTTATAATTGAATGACTAAATCCCTTCGTCTCAGGCCTGACAGTGTATGTGAATGGTGCAAGATCTCTGGGGTCCCCTGTGCTCTGTTATCCTTAGGGGGCAGCTCCACCCCCCCAACTTGAATGGCTGAGTTAGAGACACTGCCTAGAATGCAGGTCCTAATGCAAAGAGGTCTTATTTAATCTCCTTCAGACTTGTGGAAGATGGTATGAACCCCACTGATACTGTCCGATCCATACAAAATTAAACCGTTGGGGCAGCACCTGTGGCTCAAGGAGTAAGGTGCTGGCCTCATATGCCAAGGGTGGCAGGTTCAAACCCAGCCCTGGCCAAAAAACTGCAAAAAAAAAAAAAAAAAAAAGAAGAAGAAAGAAAGAAAAAGAAAAATATGGTGCAAGCCACTAATAAAAATTTAAAAAAATATATTAAACTGTCAAAAGTCTTTTAGTTAGACTCAGTAAGGCCTAGAACTACTGTAGTTTGGTGGTATAAAACACACTACACAGCCTATCTAACTCTAACAATTAGAATTTTTAAAGACTTGTTTGCTTGAAGTCTATGCCTATTTTTTAAGCCTTGTAGGGATAGAGAACATAATTGATAACAATTGCAGTGGTTTCACGATAGAAAAACAATTAAAGTAGGGGAGAGGGAAAATGGTGTGCCCTCACCTAACGGGCACAATATAGGGGTATATAACACGCCTCCTGGGTGAAGGGCTTAGCTGTAACTTAGACTTTACCTAACAAACACAAAGTAACCTAATCATTTGTTTTCTTATGTTAATCTGAAAAAAAATTGCAGGGGTTTCAGAATAGCAAACTTGAGTTTTGCAAATAATTTTTACATAGTATATGTTCAAAACTCAGGTGCAGAATTTTTTTTACTGAGCCATTATTTGTTAAACAATACTCTTCAATGCCAGTAATTTGTTGGAAAATATTCTGAATTTTTCTCTCTCCTTATTTTCACTGTCACTTAGAATTTTCTTTTGAGCCTTTTACTTTACAAATCTTACTCGTGCCATTTTAGTATAATTGTTTATCAACAATTTACATTTGGGTTTCTGTTTATAATCTCTTTAACAATAAAATAAATGCAGAAAGTCTTTAACTCCTAATTGAAATCAGAGACAAAGCCAAAGCAATGGGTCATAGGAATAGTATTCTCACCTCTCAGCTGGCCGTCAGGACACAAAGTCAGACAATTACCCTGCATAGCCAGGTAGGTAGTGAGATGATGTAGTGAATTAAAGATTTAGACTCCTGGGCTTCCCAAAGGGGATGGCAGAGCTGCTTTCTTCAGCACACCTTTGACCCAGGACAACATACACAGTCAGCAAAGCCTGCACTTGCTAGTGGTTTTGCTGGGGAGTTTTCAGGGGAGCCAAGAGGACTGAGCTATTCCGAAGGTCTGAGAATGGGGCGGGAAAGAGAGCTGTGCCAGCTGCCACCATGGGAACTGCAGGCTGTGGGCTGAGGCGCTGGCCAGTGGTGTCTGTCCAGGTGAGAGCTGGCTTTCCTGTGCAAACAGAAGATGAAAGGGCTGGCGGGAGGTGCCACCTGGCCCCACTGGGGGTTATTAGCAAGGTTGGATTGTGCTTGAACAGAGGGAAGTGAGAGCATAGGAGGAAGCCAGGAAGAAAATACAGATTCTGAGGTGACAGAGGAAATTGTGGGCAAAGAGCTGATGAATGGGAAGTTATGACCCAGCCTTCCAGGAGTGGAAAGCGGACGCCTTGCCCCATGGCAACTGGGCAGCAGGAGTGGGGTCTCCTGATGGTCTGGCCTTGGGGAGCTCCAGTTCCCACAGTGATTGGTAGGAGGAGTCCTGTTTGTGTTCTCAGAGAGAGGGACCCATGTGACAGCTGGGGGTCTCCACCTCAGGAGCAGGAGGTGAGGTTGTAGCATCTGCACAGCCCCCAAGGCTCCCAGCTGGCTCCTGCTCGGTCACATCTGTCCACAGTGACTGTGCCCAGCTCCCAGGTCTCCGTTACTGAAGAGGCTTTGGACCCTTTGTCTCAGCAGGGACTAGAGTGTAGCTTATAAAATGAGCAGGGAGCCCCTGTCATGAGACTCAGGATCTGACCTCAACCTTGAGGGAGAAAGGTGGAGGGAAGATCTTAAAACTGAGAACCAGATACAGGGTCAGGCAATTAAATTCGCAAACTTCTCCTAGAAAAAGTGCTGCATACCTCATTGCTGACTGTCACTCTGGTCACCAGATGGCCAAGGGGAGTACTTCGAAGGACGAGTCACAAACTTGATAATCCAACCTTGTATCATAAAGGGCAATGCTACGGCATTGAAAAAACAGAAAACCTAAGTATACCTCATGGTTGGTAACATCAGGGTAGCTACTTAGAAATAAACCATGGGGCCGGAGACAGTTTCGTGTTCTCCCAGGAGGGAAGAACTCCCTAGACGAATCCCAGCCGGCATGTGAAGTGGCAGTGAACACCAGCAGTGGGAGTGAGTGGATGTGATGGAGAATGGAGCCCACCTGGAGGCCAAACCACATTCATCCGTCTGAAGTCCGGCCTCAGGCCCTGCCAGAGGGCTCTGTGCTTGGATGTGGTACAAAGAAGCTGAGGTGTCTTGGACTCATGAAGTAGGCCATTGGGTTGGGGGCCACAGAGGACGGCTCCTGACAGGGATCACAGAGCAGGCTGGACGAGCAGTGGGCACATCAGTGCAGGAGGAGCCCTTGACAGGCCCTGCTGGTGCTGCGTCTCTGGGGGAGCAGCCTCAGTAAGGATTCTGCCTTGAAACAGAAGACAGCAGGGTCCTCAGAGGCCTCAGGAAGTCATGTTAGGCTTGACAGTTACAGAATCAAGCAGTCCTTTGCTGGGTTTTAGGAACACACAGCTCAGAAAGTTCAGACAGAAGTAGATTCCTGTGGCTGGGACCATATTGCAAAAAGAGATTATAAAGTTATGATCACTAGTTAATTCTGGGCAGCATTTATTAAGTATGCCAGGCTCTAAGTACTTACCATGCTTATTTCATTGATTTAGAACTCAGTAGGTAAGTGTTGAATAAATGAGTAGAAATACCATTTTTATTTTCTTTCTGAGACACAGTCTCACCATGTTACCCAGGCTGGAGTGCAGTGACTGCTCACAGGTGTCATAATAGTGCAGTGTAACTTCTGGGCTCAAGCCATCCTCCCACTTCAGCTTCCCAGGTCGCTGGAACCACAGGTGCACGCCATGGCACCTGGCTTAAACGAGTTTTAGTCTTCAGGATTAGATTGGAAAGAATGGAAAGAATTTAGAAATACGAGTAATTGTTGAAACAGCCGCATGAGTAAGGCATTGCTATCTTGTGGTAGACAGAGGAACGGCCCTCAAGGATGTCCACATCCTATACCCCAGACCTGTGACTATATGTCACGTTACATAGAAGAGGGAATTAGGGTTGCTAATGAGCTGACCTTTAAATGAGTGGTTATCTTGGATTATTTAGGTGAGCTCAGTGTGATTACAGCGTCCTTAAAAGTGGAAGAAGGAAGCAGGATTGAAGTCAGAGTGTTGTGAGAGGGACGTGTCTGCCTATCACTGGCTTTGGAAGATGGAAGCTGGAACCACAAAGCAAGAAATGCAAGCAGCCACTAGAAGCTGGAAAAGGCAGGGAAACCAATTCTCCCTAGAACACTGTGGCTTTACCCCGTGAGACCCATTTCAGAGTTTGGACCCCTGTGAGATAAGAAGTTTATGTTGTTTTAAGCCTCTAACTCTGTGGCAATTTGTTACTATAACCATAGGAAACGGAAACATTCCTCATCCCAGTTTACAGAGGAGAAAACTAGAGGGCATAGCAAGAAAGGGGGAGGTGGAACTGAAACCAGGCATCAGATTGCAAACCTCATTCTCTTCATTGAGGGGAACAGTGGGAGATAAAAATCCATGCACTGTAAGACATCAGGTCATGCTGTGTATTGAGAAAATTTTCTGTTGAGTTCAGATTTTCGAAATCATTAGCTAAAGGCCAAGAACCAATATAAGAATGGCTTAATAAAATTTGTAAGGCCTGGGTACAATGGCTTGCACCTGTAATCCTAGCCACTCAGGGAGGCGGGAGAATTGCTTGAGCTCAGTAGTTCAAGACCAGCCTGAGCAAGAGCGAGAACCCGTCTCTATTAAGAATAGAAATTAGCCAGCTGGTATGGTAAGCGCCTGTGGTCCCAGCTACTCAGGGTGCTAAGGCAGGAGGATTGTTTGAACCTAGGAGTGTGAGTTTGCTGTGAGCTAGGCTGAGGCCAGGCCACTCTAACCAGGGCAACAGAGTGAGACTCTGTCTCAAAAAAAAGGAAAAAAACTTGTTAAGAATGGGTGAGGAAGACTGAAGTCCACGATCAGCAAAAGACTATTAAAAGAAACTTGGAACCCTTGCACATTGCTGGCGGGAATGTGACATGGTGCAGCTGCTGTAGGAAACAGTTCAGCAGTTCATCAAGGAGTTAAATGTAAAATTACCATATGACCCAGCAATTCGTTGCTAGGTATATACCTCAAAGAATTGAAAGACAAATCCAAACAGACATTTGTGCACCAGGGCAGCATTATTCACAATAGCCAAACGGTGGAAACAGTCCTGGAGTCCATCAGCAAAAGAACGAATAAACAAGGGTGGGTGGGCCTAGTGGCTCACGCCTTTAATCCTGGCACTCTGGCTCGGCACCAGTGGCTCAAGCGGCTAAGGCATCAGCCACATACACCTGAGTTATTGGGTTCAAATCCAGCCTGGGCCCCCCAAACAACAATGACAGCTGCAACCAAAAAATAGCCGGATGTTGTGGCGGGCACCTGTGGTCCCAGCTACTTGGGAGGCGGAAGCAGGAGACTCGCTTGAGCCCAGGAGTTGGAGGTTGCTGTGAGCTGTGATGCCATGGCACTCTATCCAGGGGGACAGCTTGAGGCTCTGCCTCAAAAAAAACAAAAAAAAAAAACAAAAAGAAACCAGCACTCTGGGAGGTAAGAGTAGCTCAAGTTTGAAACCAGCCTGAGCAAGAATGAGACCCTGTCTCTACTTACTTACCAAAAAAAAGTAGAAAAATTGATCTGTAAATTAATGTGCCTATTGTCCCACCTACTTGGGAGGCTGAGGCAGGAGGCTCATTTGAGGCTACAGTGAGCTTGATCACACCCATGGCAGTAGAGCAGGGGTGACAGAGTGAGGCTGACTCAAAAAAAAAAAAAAAGGATAAACGGAAAGTGGTATGTGTGCTGGAATAGTATTCAGCTGTGAAAAGGAGTAGAGTACTAATGTTAGAGCAGTGCTGTAGCTTGAGGTGGTTGCCGAAATAATTGAAAAGAGCAAGTAAAGCTTTAACAAGGAAAAGAAAGTTATTAACAACTTGCACGGCAAGTGGGGCCCTCATGACTGCACGCACCATGGCAAGCCCAGGTTTGGGTTATATACACAGCTCTGAGGAGTATCAGAAGTTTCTTAGAAGTCTTCTGGGATCTTAATAAATTCTCTACTCCACACACTTGCAAGATCTTGATAACAACCCACCTGGAAGGTCTTAATAGCCTCATTCCCATAACAGCCCAGGTCAGCTTGACCTAAACCAATCCAGAGTAGTCTAACCACATCCGTCATCTGCCCTGCTCATATCTAGCTCACTGCCAGACACTGATACAGGCTACAGTGTGTGTGGACCTGGAAAACACCTGGACTGAAATGAGCCAGATGCAGGAGGTCAAATGTGTGACTCCAGAATAGGGCTCAGCACCTGCTCAGTGAGTAGGATGCCAGCCACATGCACTGAGGCTGGCAGGTTCGAGCCTGGACTAAGCCTGCTAAAGAGCAATGACAGCTGCAACCAAAAATAGCTGGGTGTTGTGGCTGGTGCCTGTAGTCCCAGATATTCGGGAGACTGAGGCGAGCAAATCACTTGGGCCCAAGAGTTTGAGGTTGTTGTGAGCTGTGACACTACCATGGCACTCTACAGAGGGCGACGTGGTGAGACTCTGTCTCAAAAAAAAAAAAAGAAATATCCAGAATAGGTAAATCCATACAGACAGGAAGCAGGCACAGGGGAGTTCCTGCTCAGTGGGTTCAGAGTTTCTATTGGGGGTGACTGAGGAAGATTTGGAAATAGCCATGATGGTTGCATGATGTTGTGTATATACTGAATGATCCTAAATGGTACACTTAAAAATAGTTAAGTGGCATACTTTATGTTGTACATATTTTGCTGCAATAAAACACTGGTGATAGTCACAGGGCTTTTAAAACCAAATTCAGAAGAGGAAGGGAAAGATGGTGAACCTTTTGGTGATGGTACAAGATCAGCAGATGTCAGCTGTTGCCTTACTTTTAACTTGTCAAATAGAGCAGTAAAATGTAAATTCTAAACAAAACAATGTGCCGGCACATAATAGGCACTCAATAAGTGTTGAATAAATGAAGAGACCTTTTTTTTTTTTTTTTTTTTTTTTTTTTTTGGCAGGGCTGGGTTTGAACCCACCACCTCCAGTATATGGGGCTGGCCCCTATTCCTTTGAGCCATAGGTGCCATCCATGAAGAGGCCTTTTAAATGAGTTTGAGTCTTCAGGACTGGATCCTGGGGAATGGAAAGAATTTAGGAATATGCATGATCTTTAAGATGCCACAGAAGAGTCCAGTTCACCCAAGTCTTTGTCCTCTCCTCTTCTGACATCATGTCCTTTACTACTCATTCCGCCACCTTCTCCAGCTATTACCGCTCCCTGGGCTCAGTCCAGGTGCCCAGCTACAGCGTCCAGCCTGCCAGCAGCGCTGCCAGCGTCTATGCAAGCCAGACGCTCAGGCTTCAGATCTCCATGTCCCACTCACCAGCTTCCGGGGTGGCTGGGAGTCCAGGGGCCAGGCCATGGGGATGGCCAGGGGTCTGGCAGGAATAGGGGGCATCCAGACCAAGAAGGAGACCATGCAAGAACTGAACGACCACCTGGCCTCCTACCTGGACAGAGTGAGGAACCTGGAGACCGATAATCGGAGGCTGGAGAACAAAGTCCAGGAACACCTAGAGAAGAAAGGGCCCCAGGTCAGAGACTGGGCGCAGTACTTCAAGACCATTGAGGACCTGAGGGCTCACATCTTTGCCAATTCTGTAGACAATGCCCGCATCATTCTGCAGATTGACAGTGCCCGTCTTGCTGCTGATGACTTTAGAGTCAAGTACAAGACAGAACTGGCCATGTGCCAATCTGTGGAGAGTGACATCCGTGGGCTCTGCAAGGTCATTGATGACACCAATATCACTCAACTGCAGCTGGAGTCAGAGATGAAGGCTCTCAAGAAGGAGCTGCTCTTCATGAAGAAGAACCACGAGGAGGAAGTAAAAGTCCTACAAGCCCAGATTGCCAGCTCAGGATTGACTGTGGAGGTAGATGCTCCCACATTCCAGGACCTGAGCAAGATCTTGGCAGACATGTGGCCCCAGTATGATGAGCTGGCTTGGAAGAACCAAGAAGAGCTGGCCAAGACCTGGTCCCAGCAGATTGAGGAGAGCACCTCAGTGGTCACCTCACAGTTTGCTGAGGTTGGAGCTGCTAAGACAATGCTCACAGAGCTGATGCATACAGTCCAGTCCTTGGAGATCGAACTGGACTCCATGAGAAATCAGAAGTCCAGGTTGAAGAAGAGCCTAAGGGAGGTGGTGGGCCACTACGCCATGCAGATGGAGCAACTCAATGGGGTCCTGTTGCATTTGGAGTCAGCTGGCACAGACCTGGGCAGAGGGGCGGTGCCAGGCCCAAGAGTATGAAGCCCTGCTGAACCTCAAGGTCAAGCTAGAGGCTGAGATCGCCACCTACCACCATCTGCTCGAAGACGGAGAGGACTTGAACCTTGGTGATGCCCTGGACAGCAGCAACTCCATGCAAACCATCCAAAAGATCCCACCTGGAGGATAGTGGACAGCAAAGTGGTGTCTGAGACCAATGACACCAAAGTTCTGAGACACTGAGGCAGTAGAGCAGCATGTCCTTATACCAATAAAGAGTTCAGAGATCACTGGAAAAAAAAAAGATGCCGCAGAATATGAAAGAAATTCTAAGTCTAATGCCAGACAGGTGTTGCCTTAAAAAAGTAAAAAAGAGGGACGGTGCCTGTGGCTCAAAGGAGTAGGACACCAGCCCTATATGCCGGAGGTGGTGGGTTCAAACCCAGCCCTGGCCAAAAACTGCAAGCAAAAAAAAAGTAAAAAAGAGGCTGAGGTGGTAGGAAAGGGTAAATTCTAATCTTAGACTGGCGAGCTTGGCGCAAGTTACTAGTAAGAGTTTAGAAACAGGTGTTTTGTGTGCTTTTAGAAAGGGTAGAAGTTGCTAGCAGTCAGCATGAGTTCACTAAGGAAAGGTCGCGCTCAATTAGCTGCATTCCTCTTTGATGGGATAACTAGATTAGTAAATTAGGGGACTGCCAGGGATGTGGCATTTATTGATTTCAGCAGACTATTAGGCCATTATTTGCAACACCATGTCCTAGTGGCTAAGAGTAGTGAGAAGGGCTGGGTAATTGTGAAGCTAGGGAATTTGTTCCCGCCATCACCAGCCTGGCCGCAGTTTGGATAAATAGCACGTGGTATTTCCTTCAGAGTGGTCTCCTGCCATATTGACCCATGGCTGGAGGCCGGGAAGCCTCATTGTCACCATGTGGACACCAAAAGTCAGAGGAGAAGACGCATTACAGTTGGGAAAAGCAAGGCACAGAGGCTTCACCTGCTGAAAACGCCAGGCCCCATTCACCGAGGTTAATCTTAGCAGGGAGAAGGGTCATTCAGGTGGACCGTCGATTACAGTACAGGATGGAGACTTTTCTGGAGTTCCTGTGAAAAATATCTCAGCATTTGGATGGACAGCGTGTTCCTGTCTAGGCTAACAATGTGACGCTGGTGCCGAGAGAGCTACTTGAGCTTGTCCTGATAGAAGACTGTTGTCATGTCAAGGTATCGACTGTGCTGTGGGGTGAGGGATGTGGAAGAGGCACTCCAGGGGCCGGCGACGAGGAGTCCTGAGAGCTGAGATGTGAAGGCAAAGGACCCTGCCTGGGCCTTTCCTAGTGGGGATGAATGTTTGGGGCGGACAGACCAGCAGGTGCAGAGACACTGAGGCCAGAGCGTATGGGGTGTTTGAGGAAAGGCAGTGAGGCGGAGTGAGAGGAAGGGAGGAGGAGGATAAGGACAAGAGATTGCCAGCGGCTGTACCCCATGGCATCTGGAATGGGTCATGATTGTCCTGTGATGACTCTCCCACTGGCGAGTGGGAGCTGCCTCTTGTTAGATGACAGCTGGTCACTGAGGGCTCGCTGTGTGCTGGGAGAAGTGGCTAAGCAGAAGGCTGGATGCATCGCAGTCCTCAGGTACAAGATACCCCCTTGAAAATGACAAACATTGGGAGAACCTCACTGTTGCTGGCCAAGTAAAATGAATCATCAGAGTGGACCATGGCAAATCCAAGCATGCAGAGGGAAACCAGCTGGTGGCTTTCCTGACATTGGTCTAGTGGCCCCCACGGTCCTGTTAAGAAAGGACCTTTGCCCTTGGAACTCCTGGTTCTTGAGATTCAGAAACATCTGAGAGTGACGGGGCAATGGGGAAGGAGCCCTGCTTTCAGGTGGGCATCCCCTCCCTCAGGCATGCGCCTGTGTGGGCATTAGCGGGCATCCATTTGAAGTCACGTGGTTTTTGAATGTCCACTTTGTACACAAGTGGTGGCTGCATGTGTCCCAGAAGTGCCACCTCCTGGGTCTGCTTTGGAGTCATCTCCTGGTGAACAGGTAGCAAAATACTCTTGGCAGCGAGTGGACGAAGAACAGCTGGAATGTTTTCTCTTTAAAGTGTGATCTCAGGAAAACTTTAAAAAGAAAGTTTTCCACACCCTTTATTTGCTTTTTAAAGTGAGCTGGAGCCTTTCCTTTTCATATATAACAAAATCTTTGGAGGGAAAAAGAGAGAGGCTAGTTCATAACCAAACTGAGACCTTGTTTGTGATCTCATCAGTTCCAATCTGTCGGCCTAATTTAGTTTGAAAGATGAGTTGGAGGAAGTGGCACATTTCAAAAAAAATAAAACAACTTCTTACCCGCCCTGGACTGGCCTTTTGAAAGAAGAAAAATGTCATTGCTTTTCCTCCTGGAATCAAATCATCAACATGATAGATGTCAAGCATCTATCAAATTGGATGCCAGACCCTTGCCCAAGTTGGCTTTCCCGTCTCGGAGCATTTGTTTTTAATGAAAAGACTAGAACTCACCATTGCCCCAGTAGCGGGAGTCTGGTAGGGAAGCATCTTTGTACCTGTCATCGTTAATGTGTTTAGCAAAACCACGTCAGACACAGTGGCTCACACCTGTAGCCCCAGCTACTCAGAAGAGTGAGGCAGGAGGATCACTTGAGCCCAGGAGTTTGAGGCTACAGTGAGCTACGTACACCACCACACTCCAGCAGGAGCAACAAAGGAAAAGAAAAACTTTAGCAGTAGCCCAGTTTTGGAGAACTGTCTCCCCAGTCTTGGAGACAGCCTGAGGGACCCTCCTGGATCCCCGGACCTTGCCCAACCTCTTGGTTCCAGGCTCTCCTCTCACTGAGATGGCCCCCAGAGCTGCCCACGAGTCTGGCTGCTGCTGCTGCTTTACTTTGCCTGCCTGGCACCAAGTGGTGGGAGGGAGGGAGGAGCTGGGTGCACAGGACGGTCACTCAGCACTGAGAATGCTGGTGCTGGAGCCCAGGTGGGCTCTGACTCAGCACCACAGCATGGGGTTTTACTATTCGTACCCCTAAGCCGCGTGGGGTGGCTGGTTTCTGGGGAGCTGCTTGAGGCTTTGGGGAGAGGCGATCCACCCTGGTAGGCAGCTGTGCTCGGTGCCTTGCAAGTGGTGTAGACGTTCGCTGAGGAAATGCTCACAGCCTGCAGGGGCTTATGGCTCCTTTCATCACAGCTTGGTTTGCAGGAAGTAAGTGGCAGGGGAAAGGTAGAGGGGTTGGAAACTGTTTCAGACTGGACAGAACCTTCCCTTGGTGGTCCTCCCCTTGGCCTGGGACCACTGGGGTCCTTCATGCTCCGAGAAAAAAGCCACAGTTGTAGCTGGCAGTCAGCTTAGGTTCCAGCCACACCTCAAGGCGCAGCTGCGTGCTGTCCTGGGTGAGTGGGAGGGAGGGCTCCAAGGGCCCTTCATCACTTTCATGACATCACACTCTTGTCACCCTAATACAGGATGTATCACATCCCCCACCCCAGAATTCCTGTGTTGAAGTCCTAGCCCCCCCCCCACCTCAGAATGTGGCTTTCTTTGGACATAGAGTTGTTACAGATGTAAATAGTTAAGGTGAGGTTGTACTGGAATAGGGCGGGCCCTAACCAGTGTGACTGGTGACCTTATAGCAGGGAGAAAAGGGGACAGAGACCTGCACACAGGGATAACACCATGGGGAATCATGTCACCACGAGCCCCAGGACTGGAACAGACCCTTCCCTCGCACTATCAGAGAGTGCGGCCCTGCTGACCCCTTCAGCTCGGACTTCTGGCCTTTAGAACACATGATACATGTGTGTTCAAGCCACTCAGTGGTGCTGACACCCCCCGGCTGTCTCCTCCTGTCTTCATGAACTTTGCTGCCTTCTCCACACTGCCTGCCTTCCTCAGCACACTGTCCTGATCCTTCGGGACTCTTGTCCATGCCCCAGCTGCAGACCCCAGCGATGAGCAGTCTCAGCGACAGCTCCTTTTCCTTTCCCAAACCCCACCCCCCTCACATGGCTCAGGAGGCCTCTCCTCCCTCCCCATGCCACCCTCCAGCTGTGCTGAATTATTTATAGTGTAATAATTGCTCGGCTAAGGGAAAAGGTTAGTAAATGCTGGAAGAAATACCCACAAAGATCACACACAAAGCTTAAACGTTGTGTTCTCATTTAAGGTGTATTAGTGATTCTCCATTCTACCACGTTCTTGGTGCCAACCCTTTTCTTTGCATGTGGGTCCATGGATCAGAGTCCATCTGTGTCCTTGACTTTGTCACTTATCATTGTTCCCATCCATTGCTAAGATGTCCAAAGTGGACTTCTTGAAAGGGACCCAAGAATCTAAATACAAAATTCTTTCCAATTTTTTACAATTTTTTCCTAATCTTTTTCTCATCAATTTTTTATTTTTTTGAGACAGGGCCTTGCTCTGTTGTCCAGGCTAGAGTACACTGGCATCATCATGTCTCACAGCAACCTCAGACTCCTGGGCTCACGCGATCTTCCTGCCTCAGCCTCCTGAGTAGTTGGGACTACAGGTGCTCACCACCACAGCAGGCTGATTTTTGTATTTTCATAGAGACAGCATCTCACTGTATCACTCAGGCTGGTCTCAAACTCCTGGCCTCAAGCGATCCTCCCCACTGGGTCTTTCAAAGTGCTGGGGTTATAGGCATGAGCCACCATGCCCAGCCCCTAACCTTTTGTGCTGTCTCGCCTATACCTGTTTCAACTATAGTTTTCTGTTCAGTAATTTGCCTTATTTGAATATTTTTTTAAAGCATCCAGCATTGTTCTTTTAGAAACAGATTTCTCTTTTCCACATTTTCTTACTTTGTGCACTTTTTAGTGAACAAGCACAAATATAAATAACAAGTACAACTGGTGTAAACAGGCTTGGAATGCACATAACCCGCCCTTAGTGCCCAGCCAGAGGACACACTAGCAGCTGGGGCTTGGCGCATCCCAGGGGTATTGGGGTAAGTGTCTCTCAGAGGGCACTGGGAGTGCCAGCGAGTCAGACACATGGAGGTCCGGGAAGAGTTTTGCTCTTACTCCTCCCATCCTTCTCCCCTGCCGGTTCCTTGGCCAGCCTGTCTTCTCACTGTGGTCTGAGTGCTATTTACCCCTCTGGTCTCAGCGGTCACTTCCTCCAGGAAGCCCCCCTTGCCTCCTCAGGCTAGATGTTCTCCCTGAGTGTCGATCGCACCCAGCACTGTGTTCCTCCTACCTAGCTCGACACTCTGTGAAGAAGGGCCTCTTCTCTGTCATTCATCCTCAGGGGGCCCCACCTCCTAGTGCAGCAGCCCATGGGTGAATGCTCTGGAAATGTTTGTGAAAAGGAGGGAGGAGGATGGGAAAAATCGTCTAACTTGTTTCTCAGAAATCTGCCCCTCCCTGGATCGTGGGACCTGGTGCATGTCCTTAGTAAGCAGTGAGGCTTGTCCTGTCATCGTGTGATATGGCAGTCATGGACGTGTGGCAGTGGGGCTGGTGGTCATAGTAACAGTCGTGAGAGGACTGAGCCTCCACCAGTAATGTGGCCGCTCCCTGGCATGTGTGGGTCGCTTGGCATAGCTCTCCAGGCCGTCTTCCTAGATGATTTGTGCCAGCTGTGTTCCTGACACCCCGAGCTGCCCTACTCGTCAGCCTGTCGGTCCATGTTTCCCTTCATCCTGGACTCCAGTCCCTGTTCTCACCTCTTGGAATCCCACCCTCCTCCTCACCCCAGCACCTCCTCAGCCCCCTTATGAGAGAGCCCTCCCCTCTGCCGGGTCCTTTCCCCCTCCCACCATCGTACACTGGGACATTATCTCGGTCCCACCACAGGCAGAAGGGAACAAACAGATGGCTTTGTGAAGAATGTTCTCTGAACCCCACGGATCCTCTGCTTTGCCCTTACGCCCAGATGGGGCTCATCCAGCAGCGAGGGGAGTCGTTCCTAAGGAGGAAAAACATCCCCCCCATGGCTAACGCGTGTTTAAATAGAGCAAACAAGAACATTTTGTCAGTGGTGGCGGTGTTTTCCTTCAGCTCTCATTATGCTATTGCCAGCCCTTCAGAAGAGAGTGAAAGGGGTCAAACCCCCCACTTCTCCCAGCTTTTAATACAGCCTTGTGAGAGGAGGAAGGGGCGTGTGGGAACAGGGCTTGGAGCCGAGCTGGGAACAGAAGGGGCTTCCTAGATTTCATAACATTCCTTTGTTTCCTGACATGAGTCTTCGCAGCTTCACGTTAAGTTTGAGTGTTGCAAATGCAGCGTAAACATGCACAGGACCCACAGAGCCAGCGAGGTGGGCCGGGAGGACACAACTGAGTACCAGGGCTGCCCAGCAAGGTGCCACAAAGTGGGTGGCTAAGACAAGGGACTCTGTCACAGTTATGGAGGCTGGAAGTGCCAGCCAAGTGTTGTCTTCCCACGGTGTGTGTCCAGCTATCTCCAAGTCTCTCTGTCTTACAGAGACATCAGTCCATGGATTTAAGGCTCACTCTAGTTGAACATGACCTCATCCTATCTTGATTATGTCTATAAAGACTCTGCAGTAGTCTCCCATTATCTAGCATCAACCACAGTCCAAAAACATGAGACGGAAAATTCCTGAAATGAGCAATCCGTAAATGTCAAACTAAGAGCTGTTGTGAGAAGCATGGTGAAATCTCTCACTATTCCTCTGTCCAGCCTGGGCTGTGAATTGGTCCTTGGTCTAGCATATCTATATTGTCTGTGCTACTTGATTATATAGGATAAAACATAGTCTGTCTAGTGTTCACTATCATCTGTGGTTTCAGGTATTCCTGGGGGGAGGGGGGGATTGGAACATATCCCCTGTAGATAACAGGAGACCTCTGTATTTCCAAATAAGGCCATTTTCACAGGTCCTGGGGGTTAGGGTTTCAACATATCTTTTGGAGAACATAATTCAACCTATTGCATCATTATTTTTTAAATGTGTTCTCACCTGCTTCCTGGGCATGTAGGGAGTGAACTACAAATTTCTGCATATGGGCCTGGCCCCTAATGCGGGCCCCTGGGCCGTAGACACCCCGGGCTACGTTCAGGCATCACCGTCCTCACCCTCCCTTGTTGCAGATGTGATTTTCTTTGTCTGCCTCTTGGAGTTGGTTGCTTGTTTTTATGTCTATCAGAGAATATTTCTGCTCTACTGGAATAGTGCACGTGGAAGAGATCAGACCTCACAGCCAGCAGATACGCCCCAGGGGTCTGGAAATATAGCAAGAAGCCAGTTTGGGGCAAAATTAGGGAAGACTAAGGGTCCTAGAAGATGTTAGACATTGCGGGCGCTGAGGGCTTACAGGCAGATTGGATGAGAGTGGTCCGTGTGGGGCTGTGGGGGGGTCCTTGTGCATCTCTGGCTGTTAGGAACACTGCAGCATCTCGTGAGCAAATTGAGGCTAAGGAAACTGTGGTCTGATGCTACAAGACCTTTCATCCCCGAAGCACTTTCCTTCGAGCACAGGAATGAAGCTGTATGCAGGAGAAGGTTAGGCAGTGATCCAGCTACACAGTGCCTAGACACTTTTGGGAAGCCTTGGGAGACAGTATGTATCCGGAGGCAGCTGTGCCCACGTGGGCTGCAGCCCTGGGGAGCGTTTTCCTTTGCTGTTCCCCTCACCTCACTCTCCACTCTGCCACATGTTTGTATGGAAGTTTGACCTTTCATTCTTTAAAGACCCGTCTCCCTGGAGTTCATTCTTCTTTTGAAGTCATAATTTTTTGTGTAACGTTTTCTCGTCATCTTGACTTCAATTAAAGTGTTACATGTCACAGATGGAGAAAATTAGCTGGGCTTTTTGCGTGCTGTTTCAGCACAAAAGAAGGTAGCAGTGATCAGAGGCAAAGACACGAAAGTGGTCAATTTCCAAAGCCTACTGGAAGTGGGTTTGGTTGTCTCATAGCACCTGATTTGATTCTTTCACAAATAACAGAGGTGCTCCAAGGAACACACAAATCTGATACTCTTCTCAGGCATCAATAGAAAATGATAGCTATTTTCTCAGTGCCTGTGAAGAGCAAAGCTGCACATCGATAGGAATCCCCCAGATTCCACACTTCATGGTTGATCCTGTGGGACCTGCTATTAGTATTGTGCTGCCCCAGTAAGAAACTGAGACTACTGGAGCTCCCCAGGTGATGACGCTTGCCTGCTCTGACCCAGGCCTGCAGTCCTTCCAGATCAGAGGTGTTCTTGGAGGTCCATTGGCAAACCTGTGGCAGAGCCTCTGTGCAGATCTCTTCCTGTCGGTTCCTCCTCTGTCCCTACAGAAAGTGGGAGTCTTTGAGATCATGGGAAGTGGGAAGAGAAGGCTCCCTCTTTCCTCCCCTTTTCGCGACTGGCCAACCAGGGCAGTACCAGCCCTGCTAGAATTGTTGGGAAGCAGTCCATATTCATAGTTGGTAAATCTGACCTATGCAGGGGAGTAACTTGTTTTTCTGATTGAGACCCATGTTGTCAGCCCCTCCTGGACCTCATGGTGAGGACCACCCAGAGCCAGCAATACAGCCCATGTACTACCAGCCACCTACAGCTGAAATGCTGGAGAGAAGGCTCGGATTGCACTTGCATTTACAGTCTCTCATTTTCTTGTTCTATTAAAAACATCCGAACAGATTTGGTGTGTGGAAAGCAAGGACCCATTAGCACTGGGTAATGAAGAAAATGCGGTCACGTTAAGCCAGGGGAGTTTGTTCAACACATTCCTTCCTCGGAGTTGGAGAAGACGTGCACACCACGTGACCTGAGGAATGAATGAGTAGTTCCAGGCCTTCTCCCAGGTGGATGGCAGGGAGTGGTGATGGGAGCGTGGAGAAGCTCTGTCCTTCCATCTGGAAAGGAGCGCAGAGCCTCCTCGCCTGGAGCAACTCTGATATAGGGCTGTCGTGATTTGTCACCCCCTGCCCCTCCCAGCATTAGACCTGGTGACCTGCAGGCAGGCTGGAAGGCCACCTGGGTACAGGCTGATTTCTTGATGTCCACGAAGTCCGTGGGTACCCAGTCCCGCCCCTGGGAGCACCGATGGTGGTAAAGAACTCAAGTTCTGATCCCCACTGTGCCCTGCCTGCCACTGCTCACCTTTAGCCCACCACTCTCTTGGTGTGCCCCATCGGTTAGAGCATTCAGGGCCTGGCAGGTAACCGACGCTTAGTAAGCATTAGCTACTATTACGTCTACTTAGGCAGACTTACACAGGCATTGATTGCAACGTTAGAAGCTCTCTTGCTGGGCTCTCCAGAGGACCTGGCTTATGAAACCCTGGCCCTTCAGGGTTTGATGGCCCACTCTGGGCATGACACTTGTGTCCTTGCTTTATAAAGGGTCAGGGTCTGTGGTACTAACGAGGAATGTCTCCCTTCAGCAACACACCTGTGTTGTGTGTATGTGAGCCCCCCCCCCCCACTGTCCTGCACAACAGCACTCCAGATCTTAACAGGCCTGGAGATTCAGCATGGAGGTCAGAAGAGGTTCTGAACCCAAGAACTAGCCTAACAAAACTGAATCTGAATGCAAGAAGCCGGTCTGCAGGAACAGCAGATGGTGTTTATTCGGTGTCTTGTCTGCCATCACTGTTCGAAGGATCTCCCATGGACTTGTTTACCTTGTGCCGTTCCAGTAGGACAGTTGCTCACTTTGTCCCATTTTTCAGAAGAGGAGACTGAGGCTTAGAAGAGTTAGGAAGCTGCCAGAGGACAACCAAAGTGACGACTGGTGTTGGAAGCTGGGTGTGTTGTCACTGTAGATACGCACCACCATGGAGTGACAGACCACTGCAGCCCTGCCCCCCTCCATGCCAGACAGCCAGGTGCTGCTCTGAGGCCCCGCCTGCATTTCAGGAACATCGAATGGAGGTTTACGGAGGTGCCACCATGTGCCAAACCCCTGGACTTCCCACTAGAAGAGGAGGGAGACAAAGGATTAGCAGCACCAGTCACATCGGTGCCTCCTGTAAGCATGACAGGAAGTGGAGGCAGCATTAGAAAGAGAACAAGTACCTCAGTGCAGGGGTGGGACGGTGCTCCCTGGAGGGGGCTTCCGAGCTACATTTTGAAGAATAAATAGGAGTTGACTGGGTGCTCCAGGGCAGCACCTAAACAGGCTGAAGAATAGCAGGTAAAGGTCACAGGCATAAAACAGGTTTTTCTTAAAAAGGTGGGACTGGAGTCCCTTGGTGTGAGTGAGCAGTGAGGCACCAGGGAAAAGCTGTGCGTGCCGAGACCAGAGAGCCAGTAAGAGCCAGGGACACAGGCCAGTAAGTTGCATGCCCAGGATGTAGGCAACTTAATTTCATAATTGCTAAAATAAGACAAATCCCTAGACCTTGATACATTTGCTAGCAGAATTTTCCCTGGTACGATTGTTGATGAGAACAATGACAAAAATAAATAAGCTCCCTACACAATGTGTATTCACCTGTGCTAAGAAGAATGTTTTTTAATCTCTCCACTCCTTTCTCTTTTTTTAATCAGCAATTCCTTTTGGCAAAAGTTATTCTTAGATGCTAGGATAAGTACTTAAGAGGGTTTTTGATTTTTTTTAAATGTTTTTTTAAAGTGGGTTTTGATTGCATAAGAGCATCTTGTAGAACTGTTTCCAGTAGTGTCTTTCTAGCAGGAATGGAGGCTAAGACTGATTATGTAATTGTTCCCTTAATCTATTCTCAGAACCTAACATGTTGCCAGCAGATGAAAAACCTAACAATCATAATGGCGTCAGAGTGTCTTTCCTACTCAGAGTTTCTGGCGCTAATGCCCTTGCATTGTTCACTGTAGAATAGAAATCAGCGGCTGAAATGGGGCATGACCATTTGCCCAGCCCCAGCCACCCCAGACTCAGCTCCTATCTGCTCCGCCTTGCATGTGCAGCTCCCAGCCAGCTACTCTCCCCAGAGAAAGGCTTCACGTATGCTTGTTAGAGACCCTTGCTGGTGTCTCCCATGTTAATATTTGGATGAGGAGAGGCAGCCTACTTCTGCTGAGCTGAGGTTGCATTTTGCAAAGAGAGCAGAATACCATCTGTCAAAGGAGGTGGCGGGAGTGTGCAGATACTGCTTTGAATTCTGTGAATGCTTAATTGCTGTAGATTTTCTTTTTAATTTGAGTCTTTGCATTTAGTTTGTTTGTTGTTTGTTCTTTTTTTTTTATTTTTTAGAATAGTCCTTATCAGTGGCAGAAGATCCTTCTGTAGTATATTTTCAGTGCTGCCGTACCGCGACAGTACCCAAGTCGGGTATGTATATGCATGCATGCTTGTGGTTCTCTGGGGGCACGGTTCTCACATCTGTGTGCGTCATGTGTAACCCTTTCCATTTGGAAGAACTTTTGTCTTGCTTTGACTCTGCAAATTCAGTATTTGTAAATTTGAAGGAAAAAAAAGCTGTTTCGCTTTCTTTTCGGCCAGAAAGCTTCCTTGTTTGTATGTCCCTGTCGTACTGCCTGTCCTTTATGAATGTGCATTTTGTGACCTTGTCCAATGTATAAGAATGTTACGGAGCCCATCATGCTCCATGGGGCCATGCCAACTTTTGGAAAGAAGGTAGGTCAGGAAGGAATCAGACCAAACCCCATGACCATCCCACCTCCTTGCATCTTGATCTCAGGCTTGGGGTCAGAAATTTACTGGCAAGCTGGAGCTGGCACCCAGCAAGTGGCATAGTCAAAAAAGTGGTGCCAGGTTCAGGTGCATGTGACTGGCTGCAGGCCTGAAGACCGTGTCCTTCTCTAGATCAAAAAGCCCCTCCTTTTGCTCTGGAAAAAGTAAGTACTGGGTGCCTATCCTTGCAGAGCTGCCGCCACTCATCACCGTCCCTAAGCCCCGTGCTCATTGGCCATCCTCTGCACCTCAGTTCTCGCCCTCCCTTCACCTCTGCATGCTCCCAGTGACTGTCACCAGGGGGCTGCTGGAGTGAGAATAGGACAGTTCACGGTGTAGGATGTCAAGAGCATCATGGGATGTTGCCTCTGGTCACTGTGAGAGCCAAAGACCACAGATGTGTAACCAGTGTCCCCGAGAGAGGCAGTGTGGACCCTGGTGGGGTTCTGTGTGCTCATCTTCCACATCTCCACGTGCTCTGCCCCAGACACTCCTGCTGGCTGTGACCTTCTTTTTCCCTGTAGAGCTGTCAGACTTATAGCCTGTTCGAGTCACCTCACTGTGGTCCTCATCTGTACACTACACTCTCAGCTTGGTGGGGCAGAAAACAGCTCATCTTCACCCACGGAATCCTGACTGTCACTGATTAGACATCCACTTACAGAGCAGTAATCATTGTACTGTTTATTGAGCACACACTTTGTCCTTTATTATCATCTGCATCTTTACAACAAACTTGCAAACTGGGTGTTCTAGAAAAAGTCACGGCAAGTCCTATAGCTCAGAAGGGGCTGGTGGCTACCCTGGAGAGCTGTTATGGGGAAGCTTGCTTTACCTGACCAACCTGCTATGGCCCTGGGTCTGGCTGTGCGGGAAGAGCAGGCTCATTGTCTAGGAAAACTGGCTTGTACCAGCCCCTAGAGCTGATGTGTGACCCCAAGAAGCCAGTTCACTCATCTTATTGCAAGTTGTGGCCTCAGTACCAAGAATATTTGAGTGTGACTAACCAGTGCACATACAGGCACCTGTATTCTCAGTAGAAAGCTCTGGGCTGACAAACAGGTCCTCTCTGGGACTGGGAGTGGATGGCACTGGTGCCAGTCTCATTTCTTTGGGCTTCCTGGCTGACATTCTGATTGGCATATTCTTTCTTTAGCTACATCCCGTGTGTTTATCAAGTGCTAGCTCTGGGACCAGGTACCCAGAACAAAGACAGAAGGATGCACAGGGTTTCTGTCCTCCTAATTTACAGCTTAGCAGGGGAGACACATTGCAATTACATGATTAATTACAACTTTTAATAAATGCTAAAGACATCCATCCAGTCAGGTGACTGCTGAGTCTTCCTGGCCAAGGACTCAATCTGTTTCCTAAAGAGAGTTTGACTTCTCCACATTTTTTTTGTTTTTTGAGACAGAGTTTCACTGTGTCATCCTTGGTAGAGTGCTGGGGTTGGGGGTGGGGTGTCACAGCTCACAGCAACCTCAAACTCCTGGGCCGAAGTAATTCTCTTGCCTCAGCCTCCCAAGTAGCTAGGACTACAGGTGCCCGCCACAACGCCCGGCTGTTTTTTGGTTGTAGTTGTCATTGTTTAGCAAGCCCAGGTTGGATTCGAACCTGCCAGCTTTGGTGCCCATGGCTGGCGCCCTACTCACTGAGCTACGGGCCCTGCTGGCTTCTCCACATTTTTATCTTTGAAGTGTCCCTGTTAGTTTCATTCTCAAAAGACGATCTTACTCCCGAGTTCTAGGGTCCCCTCGCTGTGGCACCCAAGTGCTTATTCCTGTTTTGTCAGATAAGATCTGATCCTCAGGACTTGAAGTCTTAGACATCAACTTTAGGCCAGAGTAGGAATTTGACACCAGTTTGTTCAGATGTAAGTTTCTCCATGACCCACGCTAGCACACGGGCCAGACAAGTGCCCTGTGTATAGAGTCCTTGCTGTGAAATGGAGCTTTACTCATGTCTGCTTCCATGGCTTTTCCATGGAGTAAGTGGGCCTGAGGTTCCTGGCATGGCAGAGACTAGGTACAGTCAGCTGAGCAAGGGTGCATATTTCTGAGAGCAAGAGAGGAGGGAGTCAGCATGAAGAACCTTGGAGAGACAGAGTTTTTTCACTGGGCCAAATCACCTTCTGTGGGCTTCCATTTGTACCTTTATAGAATGTGGAAGGCCAGTTACTACCCCACATCATTAATTTGAAGATGATGGCATTTTTTGTACCGCCAACAGGAATGCATCTTCTCTTAAATTACCCAGGTAGAAATCCCCCGAACTTTCTCCACTGGACATCCTTGTGGACATGCATGGCCGGCCACACTTATAAACACCTCGGGAAATGCTGGCTAGAATAGCCTTAGGAAAAGGTCTGTCTGTGCCTTTTCCCACTACCGGGGCCCCTCCTGGCCGCCAGCAGATCTGGCTCTTCTGCCTGTTGGCCCAGGATGGAGAAGCAAAATGAGCATGCTGGTTGCCAGGATGTCACCTTTGTGATCCCAGACAAGAGCAGATTCAAAGCCACCACTGTCTGAATTTTGTAGATGAGGAACCCAAGGTGCAGAAAAGGTTCGTTTTCTATAGCAAAAACCATGATTTGATCGTTTGTCATGCCAAACAGAAAAGAACATGCCTGTTTGCACAGCACGTTCTACTGAAGTCCTCACATAAGAAACTGTGAGCACAATTCAAAATATTGTGATCCAGCAGCAAGATTAAGAAGCATTCTACTTTTTTTTAATGAGCAAGTATCCTATTCATAAAACCCCATTTATTATAATTATAAGGGGTTTTTTAAAACTAATTATTGGGAAACTGTGCAAATAAAAATATTCTAGTAAAATTTTACTAGTAAATATAATTTATACCTATAAACATTTTAAACTTCTTCAGATTTTTTAACTAATGCCTTTCCTAACCTTTTTTAGGCTTTTTTTAACTAATGCCTTTCCACTGTGGAAAATTTCTTTTATGCTAAAGGTCTTTCTGTGACTAGAATATAAGCCACAGAATGTCAGCCATGGAAAAGCCTCCAGAGGTCATGTGATTTGACCTTCTTGCCTGGCATCTGAGGCATAGTGGGTGCAGCTCACCCCAGTCCCTGTCCCCAGCAGCATTAGAACCCAGGATCCTGTGGTTCCCTATTCCTAGGTCTCTGTTGGATTTGTGCAGGTGGACCAGGCCAGACGTGCCTTATTATTCCAGAACAAAACCCCTGCCCTGCCCCCAGTGAAGGGGTTAATGTACAGTTCCAGCTTTATAAGAAAGTAAGCTCACAAGTTCATCTGCTGGGTACTTGAACTTCCCTCACATGGAAAGCATCTATCAGAGGGACCTGATCTTTCTGATTTGTTTTCTGGCTTCTACCCACATCTTGCCCTACCTCCTGCCTCGGCCCCTAAATTTTGTTCTTGGTTTTAACTTGAACACTGATCTTGGTTCCTAACATCAGTTGACTGAAACAGATAGACCAATCAGAGAGGTTTCACTGTCCAGTCATTTGTGTATATATTAGGCCATTTGTTCTGCCCCCAGTGGATGCCAGGTCCTGCTAGGGGAGCAGGGGTACCATGGAAGACAGCTAGGCACTATGGGGAGGAACTGGAGAGCACTTGGACTGCCCATGAATCCTGGTCAGCACCCAGCTTTATAGTAAATCTGAAGTCTTAATTAAAAGCAACAGTGCCTGTTTGCAGCGTCCCTTCGCCCCTACCCCTCCAAGTACCTCGCCATCCTGGCACACTTCTAGTGGAGATACTTAGGTGCTACCCCTGTACAGCAGAATACATTCACTCCAAGTCTTCTGGGCACCTACTGTGCCAGGCACTGTCCAAGGCAGTGAGGATACAACAAAGGAAAAGATAACGTCTCTTTTCCTCCTGGAGCCCCCTTTGTGGATCCTGTTTCTCAGTGGGAGACAGACATAAGCGAGTAAAGAAACTAACCCTGAGGCTTGGCACCTGTGGCTCAAGCAGCTAAGGCGCCAGCCACATACACCTAAGGTGGCAGGTTTGAATCCAGCCCGGGCCCGCCAAACAACAATAATGACTGCAACCAAAAAATAGCCGGGTGTTGTGACGGGCACCTGTGGTCCCAGCTACTTGGGAGGCAGAGGCAGGAGACTCACTTGAGCCCAGGAGTTGAAGGTTGCTGTGAGCAGTGAAGCCATAGCACTCTACCCAGGGGGACA